>CM034148.1:365903440-366095595 GCA_019776745.2 Taxus chinensis
TATATAATGCTCTGAGTTAGGATTTTAGGTATATTATCCAAGGGGAGCTGTATTTTGGTGAATTAAAAGCATGGTGGATCTTTTAGTTGTAGGTTGAAATTTGTCATTTTTTCCTAAACGGTTCTTCAAGGTTGTAACAATCAACATATAGTATGAAGAGTATGAAGTTGTCTTGTATTGCATGTTATAGGCCTAACATATTGTTCCTTTGTAAGACTGGAGGAAAGTGTATTTGTTGCTTTCTGATTACATTTTTGGCATGTTCTATCAGATTGATTCCTAGAATTTCTGCTACCATACGCTTTAGACTCTAAACATTTGAAGGAGAAATTTGATTTTTGCATGCCTATAGGATGGAAAATGAGCTGGACAGTGTTCTATCTAGGGGGATCTTGGCATGTACATCTTGGAAATGAGGTAAACTTATTTTTTTTGGAAAATTTAAGAGGTTTAACCTCATTAGAGAGACCTTTGGGGTTATGTCCCTAAAACTAATGAGGTTTTAAAGCTAGTAAAGGTAAGAGATAAGCTATAGTATGCTTTTGTCATAGTGTAAAAGGGGAGAGACAGTTGAGTGTGTTGTCCATCATGAAAAAGAGGGTGATTATGGCATGGTGTCCTAGTTTAATATGTTGTAATAGGTGCAAAAACCACAATTGATGAAAAGGGATATTGTAAGGATGTTGTCTGATGTTTTATTGGTTCTAACATACTGGTTCAAATGTATATATATCAACTGATTATAATGGGATCAATGAGGTGTGTTTGCTCTAGACAACGCCTGTAAGTTCCGAGGGGTTATCCTAGTTGCGTGTTCTTCCTATTCTTTGAAGCTGTTAGAATGTTTGTATCACATATTGATGGTGCCTTACAAGTCATAAAAGTGGTATAGGCAGGTACATTGTTCACCATGTTACCGGGTGCTCATCAGAGCAGTATGCTTGCTTGGACGGTGTGAAAGTTTTGATTAGATCCTTTTGAGCACATGGAATCATGAAACTTTTTATTCATAAATCATATGAGTATTTTGGTCATTTTTAGAGGTTACTTGAAGAGTTTTATGTGCTTTTTTAGTTGGCACTATTTGTTACAATGATATATAACATCAAAGCTCATAGGTAAATCTTAATGACTAGAGAGATTGATGGATGGTGTTATCATTATTATGATTGATTGTTGAGGGATAAGTGATGATGCTTCTTAAAAAAATTCCTGTGCCCTGTTGGTCAATTTTTCTAGATATAACTGATTTTTGAGACAATGGTCAGAATCAAGTAAATCAAGCTTGCATTTGAATTAAGGATGCTTGTTGTGAATAATGTTATTTTCATGGCCCTTTTTTGTTTCATGGATTATTATAAGGTGAATTTAGAAGGTTTCAAAAAATAATGATGTCATTTTTGAATCATCATGCTTTTATGAATGATATTAAGAAGGTTCAAAAAGGTCTAAATCTATCTAAACCCTAGCTAAGGAAGCATTTGATAAAAAGTGAAGTGTTGTGACAAGTTTTTGAGTGAATTCATTAAAGGTTTTTATTTTGATGTTGTAGAGGACGCCTAAGTATTTCCAAAAAAATTAGTTGAGTCATGATGTTTTGGGCCCCACCTAAAAATATATTTCTAAAAAATAAGGTGTTTCGGACAGACGTCTAAAGGAGTAGCAGTAAAAATTGTGCGCGTGAATTTTTGATTTTTTTATTAATTTCATGGGATCTTTAAGAAAATTTCATGTAATTTCATATTTTTTTTTAGGTCCAAAGAGGTTGACTAGTCAACGTGTAGTTTTGAGAATCTCAAATAGCAGGCTAGTAATCTAAGATAACTTGATCTCACACGTTGAGTTTTGAGATGATTATAGTTTTGTTGGAAATTATATAATAGATAAGTCCATTGATATATGGATTTAAATCATGATTAGGAGCTTATTTCATTGTTTTTGTGGGTTATTTTTAGTAAGAAATTTTTTCATTTTCAGTTTTAAGAACAGACCCACCATCTGTTTTGTTGCAAGTTTTATGATTTTTTGAAGCATAATATGGATTGGGTATGTTTTATATCACCTAGAATGTGAAAACGGATGACTTTTTCATCCATAAATCAATTTTATTATTTAAATGTATTTATACATGATGTTATGAGCTAACACATTGGAAATATGTTTTTGGAAGGTGATATGGTAAAGGTAACTGTTGTTTGTGGTTTGAAGTAAGGATTTTACGTGAATTCTAACTGCTTAGAAGTGTTTCTTAAAGTTCAGAATTTATTTTTAGTGGTCATGTGCATTAATTTTTTAATTATAATGATTTTGGTGATCGATGAAGTTTCGCTCGCTCCAGGGTGTTAAGAGGGCAATGAACACATTTGTGAGAATTGTAGGAAATGGCCTAGTAAATAATGAATATGTCATTTGTTTGATTTTAATTGCAACTATGTATGATATTTTATGATATTTTATTCATATTTTAAGGGTTTTGGTTCCTGAAAATATTGTACTAATTGAGGCGAATTTTTAAGAATGTGCCTATCGAGTTTTGAGCCTTTTTGTTCACATGTAAATTAGGTTTTTGTCTAGCTGACCTAATTGGGTAAACATGTGACGATTATATTTCAAATTGAAATTTTTTCCTTGATTCATGGTATCAAAAAACTGAATGTAAAAGGTTGTGCCTAATTTTGAAAGGGGAGAACATATAATACTCTTTTTTGGTGTTTTTTCCAAACTAGTTGAGTGTGTGCAGGTATGTGACCTAGGTGTATGAAGTTTGTATGTGGTGGTGGAATTAATTGCTATAAGATCATGTATGTGATCGGTTGAGGAATATCACTAAATCATGGTGCAGCAGTTGATTTTAAAAGCTTTGAGAAGTTGAAAAAAGAGCGAGATATGCAAGTTGAAGCTTAGGTTTGAAGAAATAATTTGGATGACATATTTTCAGTTGTCATAGCTCAACCCAAACTTTAATTGTTGTGAGTCATATTCATGAAATTTATTGTTTGAGTATACCATAGGGTTTTAGGGTGTATCTTTCTGGTGTTGGTGCTTATAAATCCTTATTTTGTGATGTATAATATTCACTTGATTCTTTGGCTGTGTGTAATAACCGAAAAAGTTTTGAGTGGGTTTTCGTCCCGCTTGAGTGTTTCCCAGTTATATCTGTGTCTTTGTTTATTCTCTTAGTCATGTTTATAGGCATGTATGGTATTTTGATTTGTGTGCACAATTAATGGGATTATTAAGTGAGTAATGTGTTTTGATGAAGTATTCTAAAATCTGGATTTTAATTTTTCTAGGACTTATTCCACCCCCCTCTAACTACATTTTCTCTCTTCTTTCCAACAATATGCATTATCTATTCTTATTTCATTTCATTCCCTTGTGGGTGAGTATAAGGCGTAAAAACCCTGAAAATATGCCCTATCCTAGGAGAAGATAGTGGTATAGGTGGTGGCTCTATCCTTGGTGGTTAAATGTATATAATAATCTCATCATATATTGGCTCTATTCACTATCTATGTAAGATATATTTTGTTATGTTTATAGAAAATTCTACTCATATCACTTCTACCAATACACAATATCATTCCCCATACACATGCAGCCTCACATGAAGGAGACCTCAAACCCTTTGACACTAAGGTGACAAGATGATATTGATATATATAGAATTAGTCTCTCTATATAATGGCCTAATCATACTCTTCACTTATTTGATATATCTCCAATATCAATATAGAACCCTAAGCAATTAAATATTAAATCAAGAAAAATAATTATGTAATATTTATAGTATCTTGTCCCACTATTTTTGTAGGTCATCGATCTCATCCACCCTGGTCATGATATCTTGTTATAGACTTTTAATCAATGCATTAGAAATTTTAAATATAACCTAACAAGACTGAAATCCCTCACCACTTCCTTATCCTTTTTCCCTATCACCACCTATCACAGTAAGTCCATGTATTTGATACATATCCACGGAATCTCACTCATCTCTAGGCTACCCTACATGTTCTACATGTAGTTGTGGTATTATCTACGATAGTTTTTATGGTGATCATGGATGTGTTGGTTAAGGATGTACAACCCTCCTGACTACCTAAACATGGGATTCAACCTGTCCAATATGTTGAGGCCTCTCTTATAATATTTATCACATCCTTTAGATGCACTCTTATAGTGTCAATGGATATGGTTGTAATATCATATTCAATCATACAAGTCTAGCATTTTCCCACCATGCATCGTAATAGGTTTTCATCCTCTCATCTATAAAGCCTCCGTGTTGATCATAATGAATCAATACTACTCCATATAGCTCAAATAAGATATCACCTAGGTCATTGATCGATTCCAAGGACCTCACTCACATGTCATATGGTAAAATATATGAATGAGAGCTACAAGAACCATTTAAAAAAAAACTATCAATGTACCCTATCAAGATGTTATCTCTCAATCTCAAAGGAATTTCAACTAAAACTGTAACAAAGATTCATAAAATATTATAGGAAAATTTGATTATCATTCTAGGAAATCCATGCAACTCTATATGGCCACCATGTGATCTATTAATCTATAATATCATCAAAGACCTTGTGTAGAAGGCCATATATGTCCTAAGTGTGGCCTCAATTTCTCTACTATAAATGCCCATCCAAAAATTATATGTTTATCTAATCTCTACTAAAAACATCTCCATGATAATATGCTCCCAATCCCATACTTGGAGTAATATTGACGGTTCCAATCCCTAACCATCTCTAGAGGTTATCATATTTATATATCTATATAATGTGGATAATATAAATTTCCCCCAAGAAAACATGTTCATTTTCTACAACATGTCTCCAACCACCCCTATTGGTCCTATCATGAAATATAATACAATGTTATTGGGAAGAAAAATTTCACTAATAAGAGCCATAAAATTTAATGGAAATCATAATATAAGACCTTGATCAAGTAAATTATCCACATCAATACTACCTTGGCTCATCACAAATTGGTTTCTTCCCTATCATCCTCTGTATATCCTTGGTCCACTATATAGTGTTATAATAAACCATTTATCCTCACAATGGGATCCACAATATCATACAAATATTCTCTAATTTTAAATATTAATATCTCTAGGAGCTTAGTTAAATGTTTTGGCCTGTAAATGTCAACACTATACCAATGTAGTCAAGAGGGCCCTTTCAACCATAATATCATGAAAATATGTCATGTGATATAAACCTAGCACGTCTAATAATTCAATCTCATAATAAACCAACCACCATAAAATATAAATCCATGTGACATTCACTCTCATGCCACTACTAGATCAAGTATTTCCTATAATCACTAAAATAACATGATTAGTCAAAACATCTATCATTTCTTCATCCTAACCACTAACCCACTATTTCATTTTTCACAAAAATGACGTGCACCCAAAAACCTAACATCATTTTTGTCACAAATTTTGAACACCCCCAATTTCAATTTAATAAAAATGATGCAATTCTAAATTCCATTTTTACAAAAATGATTTCAATTTCATGGAAAAAAAAATTAACCTTAAAACTTATTTTTTGTGTAAATGACTCGTTGCAATAAAAATTAAATATTTTGATTGTAAAAATGTTTCCCCACTAGCATCATTTTCGAAAATTTTCCTAAACTATCCCTATATATTGCTATAGTAAATTATTACCCATTCCCTTAGATAATAAATTACTAATTTAAAACACTACCTACTAGCTATCTTCAATTAGTCGGAAAATGATTCTCACTAACTCACTCACTACAATTTTTATCATAAGGTATCCTCATAATTGTTGATCTAGTTTTTTATGAAACAAAGCTCAAATCATCAAATCAGTAATTTTTACCCATAATTCAATATTTACCTCCATCCATGCTTCTTATAACCTAATTTCACTCTCACAAACCATTTCAAGCACATCCATAATCTATCTAAGATAGTTATCTTTCCAAAATCTTGTTTGTAGTCTATCATCTAATTATCAATTTAATTCCTATAGTTCTAAAATAAATAAATAAAATATTTTACCAATAAATTATCTATAAAATAAAATTAATTCAATCACAAATAAATTCAATTGTTTATATCTTCCCATCACATATCACATTTTCTGATTCATATCCAAGGTCATGATGTTATCAAAATCACTCCCTTGTATGCATAATTTCCTGGGGTATCATACGCATATCAATCTATTCAATCAATCAATCAATAAAAATCATTAAACATCACTCCAAATTACTCCCTTGGATACACATTTTCTTAGGGAATTATCCATTACTCAATCAACTTTTTTGTACATTAATCAAAATAAAGTTTACTCCCTTTTGTGTTTTAATTTATAAGGAATCATCAATATATTAATAAATCAATCCTACTTGTTTTAAATAATTTTCACTTTTATCTTACATACACCATTACCTAAGGAATTATTGATCTAACAATCAATTTCTTCAATCAATTAGTCAACAATCACTTGATGCAAGTAAAATTATCAGCACATTCAACCACTACATCTATTGATATAATCCATTTAACCATTTCACACTTCTAATAATATGATCTCATCATCATTTCCATCATTCATCCATCTCATTCCTCCTCCCATGACACCTCGAATGGGAATCACCCTTCCAAAATTGTTTTTATTCTTATTTGAATAGTAATTACTTACTAGGGTCTCAATAAATCTTCAAAAAAGAGAAAAATGTATACACCTAAAAATATTCAACATTTATTTTGTTAATTATCCCCTCCCAATATTTATAACACTCATCCTTTATTAACTAACATTCGACTTTATCTCATCTACCCAACATTCCAATTAATTACTTAATTATCTGTTACTTATGACTAACGAAATGCTCTCATATTTTTTAGAAATTTAATATTCCTAGCCACCGATCCTATCCAAAAAATCATCCTACTAATTCATAATTAACTTCCTAATCACATATAGAAAGTTAAAAACTAATCCTAGAATCCTCCACCACCTTTTCTATAATTATATAAGTCTATATGTTTCCTCTTCCAAACCCTTTCATGAATTTAATTATCATGAAATATCTCCTCTCTCTAGAGTCTTCCATCCTTTTGAACCAATTTCAACCTTTGATCTAACGATGGATCCATCTTATCTATTAATTATTTTATGAATCAAGATACCAACCTCCATGAAATACCATGAAGAAGGTACATACTCAACTCTTTCCACATTTTACAACATTGCCGCCTTTAGGGCCATTGAGGAATTCATCGTGGGGCATGCCAAAAGTGTTTCCAACCTCAGCGGTGTCCCGGCTGCACTTTGGGGCAATGAAAAAGAGAGAAAAAGAACCATCGAGGAGCTCGATAAGATGGATGCTACCCACATGACCGCTTTGGGTATGTTTCATGCTTGGAAAAAAGTCAAGATCAGTGTTGATCAAGCAGCCAAGAAGTAGTCCTGCATGCTTCTACTGCTCTCTTTTATTATTCTTACTGTTTCTTGGCTGTCGGGTTACTGTTTTTTTGCTGTTGTTTTGCTGTTAAGTCTCGCTTGTGTAGCTGTTTCTGGGCTACGTGGAATTTCATTGTATTACCTGGACTTGGTTAGTCCTGCTATGTTTCTCACTCTTATTCCGGCTTAAAGGCATTTTTTTGTATTCAAGGGTATAGTCCCTTTCAAAAAACTATTTGCCATTATTAAAAAAAACTCTTTCCACATTTTATGTTAATAAAAAACCATACCAAATTTCTACAAAATATTAGAGCCAACAAACAAGAAACCAACTTGGAAAAAGTAATCAAATTTAGGGTGAGGAAAATCTTATAGGGAGAAATTTAATTGAAGATATAATGAGGAAATAACTTTTAATAATCTTATTATTTTAATTTTTTTGATCCTTTACCATATCCAAGGTGTTAGGATTAGTATTATGCAAAGAGATTTGGTTGATTTTCAAGGATTTCAATGTGCATTCTTTAAACTAAAACATTAACACAATAGTTATGGTTTTATAATCATGGACTAATGAAATAGAATAAAATGTAGGATTTAGAGATACATCATCAATAATAGAATATATATCATTTATAACATGAATAAAACAAATCATAGCAACATTTTAGTAATATTAAGATTAGAAAAGCATTTTCAACATGTTCAATGAGAATAAGAGAGAGATTCATTACTATACCTTTCCACATTATCATGTATAAGTTGAATATAAGTAACACAATTATATACAATAATTTTTCTTTTAATATGAAGAGATGAGATAGATAATTCAATTATAGTATTTCACTCTACAAGAGAATAGGAGGGTAAAAAATATTCAATTGTATCATTTGAAATTTTGGTAATTGTTTTATTTACCATTTTGATATAAGTGTGATATAAAGAGATCATTTATGTGCATCATTTAATATTTTAACATGAGAAGAGGGAAGATAACATGCAAGTGTATAATTTTCAAATTCAACATGAGGAGGAAAATAAAATTTGATTTCATCATTTACGATTTTAGGAAGAGAGAAAGAAAAGTAATATATATATATATATATAGGTGAAATAGGGTTGAGGGGGCCCTACCCCTTACAAGTAAGAGATTCAAAAAAGTAGATAAGACATTCATATAATTCAAAAAGAGACAAATATAATGACTATTACATCCAAGCTTGTCTATGAGCATATAGACCAGATTAAAACAAAACAAAAAAGAGTAATAATAGTAACAATAAAACCACAGACTAACTAATAGAAAAATTAAAAGAATGACAATATAATAACAACGACCCTGAAAAACTTTATTTTTTAGCGTTTCCCATAACATCAAGTACATTCACCCATTCCTTTGACACAAACTCAATGTTGACCCCCAACAATTCCAAGTCACATATAGAAGCATCCCCTTTTCTTTTCTTCAAATTTCCCTACTCATCTGCAAGCCTATAAGCACTGGTCAACTTACCAAGGGTCTGGAGATGTTTGAGATTGGATTTCATAGTGATAAAAAACTATTCCATATAGCTATGTAAAATAGCTCTAATGTGATCCACCTCATTCGAGAGTTTGCTGAAATTGGATTTCATAATTTTAAGCTCTCCCCATTATTGATTTTTGTAACATATTCTACCTGCATTTTCATTATATGCCAGTCATTAAATTGGAACTGAAAATAACTCTTAATAAGCCTCATATTACCTTTCAACTCTTCAATATCCATGGTCATCTTGGCAAGATGATTATCCCCTTTCTCATGAGCCACTATTCCCAAAGTTTCCATCTATTGCTCCAATTGGAAATTCACATGAACCTAATTTTCTAGCATGCTTGATTCTCCTTTTGTTTTGATAGACCAACTAGGAACATGCTTATTTTTTAGCTCTCTAAGATTCTAAGTGGCATCAATTTCCAAAACATCCTTATCATCCCCCAACGAATATGCTTCCTCAGACTCTGTATCTTCACTAGAATGCTTCTCCTTTGAGTCTAGTATTCTTCCTCGGCATAATCCTCAAGATATTTCATGAGGGTAACCTCTTTATCAATATCAAGAGAATATATTTTAACTAGGTCAAGGATAAATCCTTGGTGAAGAGCGACATCATCTCTATTATTTTTATACTAGGGAATGGATGCACTTAGAGAGAAGAACATAAAATATAGAAAACTAAAACTATGGCCATGGAAAAAAAAAATTAAGCATAGGCAGATGGCAAGCATAAATACACTTATGACCACCTTCTAGGGTAAGAAACTGATTAAGGGATAAAGACACCTCATCAAAATGCCTAGGTAAAGTAGAGTGGAGAAAAACAACAAAATGAGTGGTGAGTTTTTCATTACCTTGCAAGAACAATTTCGGCTTATCTATGGCTTCCTTTTTAGGCTTATAAACCTCCCTACCATTAGCAAGAATACCCATCACTTTCTCTACATACATCACAATAATATCGATATGAACACCTTTCATGTCCACAACTACCCCCTTTTTAGTCGTCTTCCAAGTTATGGAAAATTCCTTACTCAGGTTTTCATAATGACCTTCAAATATTTTGAGGAAAGGTGAGAAACCCTTTCTCTCGAAAAATTTCATGGCTTCTGGATTAAACCCATCCAAATCAAAAGGCTTAGTTCTCACAAGATCACCCCCAATTTGGAAATATGAGTACTAGTTCACAAAAATACCTAACTTCAGATAATTCTAAATGATACAAACAATCATAGCAATGTCAATGTTACAAGCATGAACATAATTAATGGCCCTTAGGTGACACAAGTGTATCCAATCCAAAATATTCGCATCATCCCACCATAAATTCACATGATTCAAACAAATCTTATACATTATTTCCTTCCCATACCATGACCTGACACTATTACCCAGCTATGACGTGTCAATGTTTGATCAAAAAAAAATTTTTGGAGGTATGGCTCACAACCCTCAGTTTCCGTAAATCTTCGTCATCATGGATTAATGTATCTTCATGAAAATTAAATCCCTTAGTACAAAACATAGTCCGTGAAAGATTTTGTGCTTCTCTATACTAAATATGTTTTCAAAGTTTGTTTCAATAGTTAACTTTCCTTTATATTATTTATAGAGTTTGGATAGATGTAGACGTAGTACTTTATCCATAATGATGTTAATAATGGTTGTAATGAGTCAACCTTACACTTGCCAATCTGACAAATCCATGTTGATAAGTTCTATAGATACCCCCCAATAATAGCCTCCGCTTCAGTAATGTAAGTCGTTTAAATACCAATATTGCAAGGATACCCCAAAAGGAATCTACCTTCATAATCAACATAATACCCCTCCTAAACCAATTTTATGGGGTTTCCTTGGAGGCCCTATAGAAATTCATCTTATCCATTCCTTGCTATGTTTCATCCACCTGGAGCCTAGGATTGTGTGTAATGAAGGTCAGTTTGAGTAGGGCATAAACCCTAATTCTTAGATATTTTAATCCGCATAGAAGAATATTTCTCATATGCGGCTATGTTGGGAAGTTTACATTAGATAGCATTAAAAAAATGATTCCAACTTTATTTTCTGATTCGCTTCTTTCACATTTAAAAATTAACCTATTTCTCTCTTTCCAGATGTCCGTAAGCTATGGGCATAATAGGAAAGAGTCCATAGATGTTTTAGTCCTTAACTCCTAAAAGGGGGAACCATGGGACCATAGTTACTTTAATGTAACATGGGAAAACCACTGGATTTTAAAAAGGTTAAGAAGGGTTTTTCCTTACTGCTAGTCAGAAAAGGGAAATGGAGGAAATAGATATAAAGAGTCTTTCCTATCGTTTTCACAATAGAAAAAAGCTATTAACCATATAAATTTTTTCTTATTAGATTTTTTGAAAGTAAGAAATTTATCATGGAGAACAAACCATCTAGAAACATAATTTATCTTGGAGTAACCTAATTTTACCCAAGAACTTTTCTATTTGAAACTATTGAGATGAAATTCATCAAGGAACAAGGCATTGGTAGGCACTTCTAAACTGAGAAGATACCATTATCCCCTCTAGACCAATATAACCTATCATCTTCTTAAAAAATCTTTATTAACAATAACCAACCCGTAGTAAATGTTGTTCTAGAGGATTCATGCATTGTTGTTATGGAAAATTCCTTACTCAGGTTTTCATAATGACCTTCAAATATTTTGAGGAAAGGTGAGAAACCCTTTCTCTCGAAAAATTTCATGGCTTCTGGATTAAACCCATCCAAATCAAAAGGCTTAGTTCTCACAAGATCACCCCCCAATTTGGAAATATGAGTACTAGTTCACAAAAATACCTAACTTCAGATAATTCTAAATGATACAAACAATCATAGCAATGTCAATGTTACAAGCATGAACATAATTAATGGCCCTTAGGTGACACAAGTGTATCCAATCCAAAATATTCGCATCATCCCACCATAAATTCACATGATTCAAACAAATCTTATACATTATTTCCTTCCCATACCATGACCTGACACTATTACCCAGCTATGACGTGTCAATGTTGATCTTTTTGGAGGTATGCTCACACCTCAGTTTCTAAATCTTCTTCATCATGGATTAATGTTATCTCATGAAAATTAAATCCCTTATTACAAAAATAGTCAGTGAAAGATTTTTCTTCTCTATCTAAATATGTTTAAAAGTAATTGTTTCAAATAAGTTAGACATTTCCTTTATATTATTTATAGAGTTTTGGATAGATGTAGAAGTAGTAACTTTATCAGTAATGATGTTAATAATGTTTAATGAGTCACCTTACACTTCCAATCTTACAAATCCATGTTGATAAGCTATAGATACCCCCCCAATAAATAGCCTCCGCTTCAGTAATGTAATTCGTTTAAATACCAAGATTGCAATGATACCCCAAAATGAATCTACCTTCATAATCACATAATACCCCTCCTAAACCAGATTTTATGGGGTTTCCTTTGGAGGCCCTATAGAAATTCATCTTTATCCATTCCTTGCTAGGTTTCATCCAACCTTGGAGCCTAGGATTGTGTGTAGGAAGGTCAGTTTGAGTAGGGCATAAACCCTAATTCTTAGATAATTTTATCCTCATATAGAAGAATAGTTTTCTCATATGCGGCTATGTTTGGGAAGTTTACATTAATAGCATTAAAAAAATGACTTCCAACTTTATTTTCTGATTCCTTCTTTCCTTTAAAAATTAACCTATTTCTCTCTTTCCAGATGTCGTAAGCTATGTGCATAATAGAAAGAGTCCATAGATGTTTTAGTCCTTAACTCCTAAAAGGGGGGAACCATTGGGACCATAGTACTTTAATGTAACATGGGAAAACCCACTTGATTTTAAAAAGGTTAAGAAGGGTTTTTCTTACTGCTATCATAAAAGGGAAATGGAGGAATAGATATAAAGAGTCTTTCCTATCTTTTTCACATAGAACAAAGCTATTAACCATATAAATTTTTTTCTTATTAAGATTTTTGAAAGTAAGAATTTTATCATGGAGAACAAACCACTAGAACATATTTATCTTGGGAGTAACCTATTTTACCCAAGAACTTTTCTATTTGAAACTATTGAGATGAAATTCATCAAGGAAAAAGGCATTGTAGGCACTTCTAACTGAGAAGATACCATTATCCCCTCTAGACCAATATAACCTATCATCTTCTAAAAAATCTTTATTAACAATAACCCCTCGTAGTATGTTGTTAATAGAAGTGATATCATTGTTGTTATGACCATCCAGTTCAATTGTTTTCCATTGGCCCATGGGTTCCTCAAAATTGAAGTAATCTTTGACCTTAGTCCCATATTTAACCACAACATCCTTATAGATGTTAGGATATATAAACTTAATAGGTTTGTCCCCTAACCATTTATCTTCCCAGAAATTAACCACTATCCCATTGCCAATCATCCATTTACCCCCCTTGGAGAAAATGAATTTTTCCCAATTTATAGATTTACAAAAAGTAGAACCATTAAAGTCATCAATGCTAAAGCACCATTCATTAGCTAGAATATTTGACCAGTATTTTTGTCTTATTATTGAAGTCCACACAATGTCTTCCTTAACCAATCTGTAAATAATGTTTGAGAGCATATATTTATTCATTTTAGCCCAATCTCTAATCCCAAGACCCCCTATTTTCTTAGGCTTACAAACCTTTTCCCACTCTATGAGAGGAATTTTATCTTTTTGTTTTGAACCACTCCAATGGAATATTTTTTGGATACTCTCCAATTTATTAGCAATAGTAGAAGGTAATCTATAAATAGACATAGAGTACACATGCAAATTTTGAATTGAGCATTTAAGAAGGAAAAATTTACCTGCTTGAGATAAAAGTGAGCCTTTCCAGCCTTCCAATTCTTAAGAAATTTTTCTATCAAAAAATTCCATTCAGTAATCTTAGGTTTTTCAGTTCTAATAATCATTCCCAAATACCTAGTAGGGAAATTTTTAGTCAAACAACCTAAAATACCAGCAATTTTGGCACGTCTTCTTTTAGGGGTATTGATAAAAAATACATAACTTTTACCATAATTGATCATTTTGTCAGAAGCTTCCTCATAATATATCACCATCTATTTAAACTCTCTAGCCTCTAGGACTGTAGCCTCTCCAACCAACATAGTGTCATCAAAAAAATGTTGGTGAACAACATTCTCACTATTAACAAAAGGAAAATGCCTTTAATTCTTCCATCCAAATTAGCCTTATCAGGAGGTCTACTAAGAGTTTCAGCCATGACTATAAATAGAAGGGAGAGATAGGATCTCCTTGTCTTAAACCTCTAGAGCTATTTAAAAAAACATAAGGAGTCTTATTGATCATAAAAACATAAATTATCTATGGAAATACACTAAAAACATTCCCTATAATATGATTAGAAGTAGGAGCATCCTAATAAATATTATTATTTTTTATTTCAAGAAAAATTCATAATATTTTTCATTTGACTCATTCTAATTACCACTATGATTCTCATTGGAATCATGTTCACTCACCATAACATTCACTTTAATTGACAAAGTATTTCTTCTATCATTATAATTATCACTATTATCATCCTCATAATTAGAAATACTATGATCATCATCATAACATTCCTCATGTGTATATTTAATACTAAGTACTATAGTTTTTTCACATGTAGAGTAATTCTAAATAAGAGGAGAAGAAGAAGGAACCTCTAATTTAGATTTTGGGATTAACACAATGTTATAGTGATAGAATATAACCCAATTTTGTTGATGAGGAGGATAAACAAGGAAACCATAAGGAATGAGATTAGATTATATTTTTTTTACTATTGAGTATTAATAAGAATGGATTCAAATTGGATATCAATATTGAAAAATACACTAAGATGTGTTAAATATTGATCCCTACTCTCAAAATGATGAAGGGAATGGATGTTAGTTAAAGGGATGGTATCCCTTACGATCTCAAGGGGGATGAGCCTCATACCTTAATAAATCCATGAAAACACAAATTAAAACAAACCATAAAGATTGGCGGAAATTATGTAAAAATTAAGAACAAAAATTGAAACCCTTCCATAGTTATCCTAGATATGATAAGAAGCCTAAGAAAAAAGGTTAATGATTCAATAAATAATAATAATATGTGATAATAATAACATATGGTTAAATATTACATGGATAAATTAATAAGCATATCATATACATTTAATTTATAATTAAAAACTAGGATTTGGAAGAACATGCATTCAATAAGAAATCAAAGGTGCCAAAAGAATTGGAGAGACACTTAAGTTGATTCAGAAGATAATGTGGACATGCCATGATTTGATCTAGGTTTTGTGTATGTATAAGGAGGTTCTTAACA
The DNA here is from genome assembly GCA_019776745.2 of Taxus chinensis. Lineage (NCBI taxonomy): Eukaryota > Viridiplantae > Streptophyta > Pinopsida > Cupressales > Taxaceae > Taxus > Taxus chinensis. Next base: position 365,918,816 of record CM034148.1, read on the forward strand.
ACTCATTTTAGGTATATGATCCTTTGAACTAAAATTTCAAACATAGAACAAATTGTTTGGAGTTTTTATACGTAAATGGAAATTTCATCCCTAATAATGAAGTGTGCTCCTAATTTTTATCGGTCACTTCACCTTTATGTTTACATCCTATTTGTATATTTATATTCCTTATGATTCACACATGTACACTTGTTTTCACAAAACCCTAACTTCCAACAAACAGACTCAAGAATACATCAAATAGAAAAAAAAGGATATGTACTGTATTTTTCTAGCCTAAATGGTCCACCATAGATAATTGTGACCAAGTAATGTAGTAAATTTCAAATCCATATAGTTATCCTAGTGCATTATACATTTGTATATGCAAACTATGTCTCATTTCCTAAAATTCAACCTTTTGCTTCAACATAAACAACAAACTAACTAGTACGATGTACCCCAATTATATTCCTTGTATGTAGAAATCAGATGCTTTAAAATAATTATTATCCCCGATGTGATGTGCTCATGAGCTATCATAAGATAGTCATTTATCCTTGCTAATGATGGTTGGGTAGTAGCTATATGATACATGCTATTAGTAAATTTATATATATAGTAGTCTTTCACTTCGAAATTCAAACCTAGTTGTGTGTAATGTTTACCCAAACAATAAAAGGAAAAAAAAATTAACAACAAGGACCAATAGTAACAAAGAACCAAAATTAAAAGAATTATGAAACTAATGATCTCATACAAAACAGTTTGGTGGTTTCATCCAAAACAACAGGTTCCATTTAATGACCCAAAATAGTCAAAATTTCAATATTAAAATCCAAATATCTCTTTGAAAAAACATAAAAAATATATAAAAACCAAAATAAGATGACAAACACCTATCAATCAGACAACAAAAAAAAAAAACACTAAATAACTTGCACCACTACATTAGGTTTGCATTGCTTAAGAACATTATATGTATAATTTACTAAAAGTGTTATGTAATAATATTTTGTGTCAAAATTCTATGTTTATAGTAAGATACATAGGACCGTACATGATTATAGTTGTTATCCTAGTCGCTTTCCCACTAGCCTTGTTAATATAGGGAATCTTATTCACTATTAGGTGACATTGTTTCATTGCACATTAAATTTTTTACATCGTCATTATGATTATCTTATATACTATGATATATGATATTTATAGATACACTAACACATGTGGCTTGTATAGGACTATCTTATTGTATGTGCATATGAGATAATGTCCAATTTTATCCAACTTGATTTTATGTTGTCCTATGTATGTGGCATTTTGAATTTTATATGTGTGTGAGATATTTAGCTATACTTTATCTATGGCCTTAATTTCCCTTTCTTATGTGGCCTTATGGCACTTGTTATGTGTACAACAACGAAAACTCTAATATCCCTTACAAAAAACCCCCTTGGATTTTTTAGTGAATATTTAAAAATGTGTTTCAAATTCATGGTGAATTGAAACAAAAGTTATGTAGTCATATAGTTGAATTTATATTGCAAACCATCAATGAAAAAAAAAGCATGGGTAGGCAACTACACATTTTGAACAAGTATATACAAACATATGTATGGATACATATGTAGATGTGCATTTGTATAGCCACGATTGGCTGTGTGCAAAACATACACACATATGTAGAAAGGTATATGGTTAATCTAGCATAATTATTGACATCCTATTACACCCGATTGGATGTAAATGTAGGCGATCAGATGTAAATGCATTCGGATTCTTGTAACTACAACCGACCTGATGTACATGCTACATGTGGTTTCTTAACTAAACAAATACTACCACATGTCCCCATCATTTTATAAATATGAACATAACACATTAAATTTTTCACTTTATCAATGTTAGTTATTGTGCACTTGTATTTCTACACCTCTAATCCTATCTATACAAACCTTGAATAACAAATACCCCAAGTTTTTTTGAAATTTTATCAGTGGCCTTTTCCTATCTATGGTTTTTATCTACCCATCCAACATAGAAAAATATATTTTCACAAAGCCATCATAGACACCAAGACGAATATTGTTTTTAAATCCCAAACAAGCCAAGTCTTGCATGCCATTAAGGACATTCTGGATTATAAAATTATCTAAATCTTTAAATTCAGCCTTGAAAAAAATCTAAAATAACTATGATCTTAATTGACAAGTTGCTCAAAGTAAATCCTTACAAGATGACCATGGCTGTGATGGGGGTTATATTCATTAGGTCTAAGTATGGGATAAATTTAGACACTGTGCTTAAAAATTTGAAATAAAGTGGAGATAACTCATCATTTATTTCTCCTTATGGGGATCTCTCTCATGGATTCATAGTTTTCACTGCTTTCAAAAGTTTTGAGGATCTCTTTTTTACTCTACTATTTTTTTCATTTAAGTGGTCGATTGTGATTCCATGGATGGTATTAGAGTTATTCTACCCAAATCGTATTAATGGAAGGATCCAAATTTATTAGATAGGGAAAATCTACACAACTCCCAAATGGACGCATACAAGAAGAAATAATACTGAAAACCCCTACTCAAACAACTTGGAAATATATGATTTAATGTTTGTGATAAAGATATTGTTAATTATTTTACCCTATAGAAATAAATTTTAGGATATATTAAATTATGTTATACTGTTATAGATATGTTATAATCGGTTCTTATATATAATATTTTGAAACTTAGTATTTCAAAGCATGTAATGCACTATTTTCAAATTATTAATAGAAGGGAAAGGAACACTTCAACCCTTACTCACATATCTAAGAAATATTAATAATATGTTTGTAAATTTTATGGTGCTTTAATGTTTTTTATATATAAAAGATAATTTTTTTGGGTTTATAATATTAAGTGGGAAACTACTTATTTATGAAACTTTCCAAAGACACTGGTCAAAATTTAAGGGTGGATAATGAGCACCCAACTTATATAGAATAAAGTGATATCATTAAAGATTGGTTACACAAGTTATAACATGTATGCAAGATATATGTGTATGAAAATTACAGACTCATGAACAAATGTAAGAGGCAATTTCTAATACCTTATTAAAGGTGTAACCACATGTGAAATAGTGGGAGTGTTAGGTGAAATTTTATCCTAAATAGAGATAAGTGATTTCTTAGTGGTTTTTTTACCTGTTACGATCTTCCCACTTATATCCTGTGTCACTGTGCTATTTAATTTTTTTTCATTACATTTACATTTTGTAATCTGTAGTATAATCTTTGGAAATTTATATTGTGGATCTAAAATTCATAACATTACTCATTCCACAAATTTTCTAACAGGGTATCAGAGCTGGTATTTATGCATGTGCAGGATAGATTTGTATTTTTTTATTCGTAGGTGTGAAGAGACTTTAATTTTTTAATCTGCAAAACCCTAGTTGTTTCGTGGCTGACTTCATGTCTAATCAGGTTCATATCTCCATTTATCACCAAAACTAGAACATTGTATGATTTGTTTTCTAGATATTTCTTATGCATGTGTATTTTATCCCTCTCTACCATTTGCGTGCATAGATCTACTTTTTTATTCTTCTGTGGTCTTTTTTTCTAAGTTTTTTAGGCCTTCACAAAATTCTTGGTACTTCATGACTTTATTAGTATTTTGTGTCTTATTTTAATTAACCATGCCTTTTATAATCATTTTATAGTTTTATATTTTATTTTAATAGTTTTTTTCCTTATTTATGTCATATGTGGATTTTTTAAGCCTTCCATAGTTTTTTAGACTTGTGCAACTTTGGTTTAGTATTCCATAGACTTTCTAAGCCTTTCATGGTTTTTTGTACTTATGCATATTTCTTTTAGTATTGTGTAGCCTTTCCAAGCCTTTAGAAGATTTTAGATTTGCGCAGAGTTTTGAAGCCTTTCAGAAGTGTGCGAATTTGTTTTTTGTCTTCCATGGCTTTGGCAATACTTTTTCAGCCTCTTAGACTTGTGCAGTTTTTTTAGTTATTCGTGACTTTCCTCGTTTACTTTAATTTTTTTTTAATTTAAATTTTTTTAAGCTTTTGTGTACATTTATTATTAAAAATGGCGGAAACGAAAAAAATTCTATGAATAAATCACTATTATTAAATGGGAAAAATTCCAGTATTTGGTGAGTTAGGTTAAAATTTTGATTTATGGATAGGAAATTATGGGATCTAGTCATTGGTGAGGATAAATGATGCACAACAAGGTAAGAAAATGTTAAAAACCTAAACTCCTCCCAAATATCTCAAGAATCCCTATCAATTCTATTGCAAAGCATAAATGATGAATTTTTACTGCATATAGGACATATGAACTCTTCAGATGATGCTTGGAAACAACTGGAAACAATGCATGAGGTCAGTCACCTCTCCAAGATAATTAAGCTCATTATGGAACTATTTACGACTCCCATGAAGGGGGAAGAATTTTTTTTTAATTATCTCATGAAAATCAAAAAAAATAAAGAACAATTAGATGGATGTAATTGTGAATTGTTTTAGGACAAGTTTCATTATTTTATCTTATAAATAAATATCTATGAAAAAATATGGAACTACATATCCATCCTGAACTCTAAATATCAAAATGAAATTTACTTACCTGATTTGCAGACCCTTTCCTTGCTTCTAATTCAAGAAGAGCATGTTATGGAAAATTTTGATTCAAAAGAGACATCCACTCAGGCATTGTTCTCTCATAATAAAAACCACTCTCAAAATATAAATAATATCAATCCTAATAAGAAATCAAACCTTAAATCAAAATTTAAATCTAATGCTAACTCTAATTTTGTCACGAACAGTCAAAATTTCAAAGTGAAATTCAATAACACGCGTAACAAATGTGGAAAATTTGGTCATAAGGATTTTGATTATCATATAAAATCAAACAAATTTGTAAAAAATTCTAAAATTAGTAAATTTAACAATTAGAAGAAGGATCATAATCTAAACCAAAATCAAAATCATGCAAATAATTTTGAGCAATCTATTTCTTTGTATACTGTACTCTTAGCTTTGAATGCCAGTGAATGGATCCTAGATATTGGTTTCTCTATGAACATGACTTGTATTCATGATATCCTCTCAAATGTTGTTAAACATGAGGAAAATAAATATCTAGGGGAAAATTCTATCATTCGATCTAAAATTTGTGGGAATGTTAAATTGAAAATGGAATAGTTAAAAATATCTTATATGTTCCTCAGTTGAAAAAGAACCTTCTATATTTCTCTCAATTAACCAAAGAAAACTATAAAATTGTATTATTGTAAAATAAATGGTATGCAAAAAATTATCTCTGTAATGTTATTGCTTCTGGTAAATAGAAAAATGGCTTATATACTTTTGATGGATTTGTTTTTGAATCATGCTTTTCTTTTTCTTCTAGAAAATATCTTCAAATTTTCCATGAAAGACTAGGACATGTGAATTTTAGGAGTATGTATGAAATATCTTGTCTAAACCTTGTAATAGGTATCCTTGAAATGAAATTTGGTCATGAAACAGGTGAAATTTTCTTACATGGTAAACAACATGTTGAACCATTTCATAAAAATCACGATCCAAATTCATCTCATCTATTAGATATGATTCATAGTGATGTGAGAGGTCCACTTGAAGTTTCATCTCTTAGTGGAGCCTTGCATGTTGTATGCTTTATTGATGATTTCTCTAGGATGACTTGTTCATACTTCATTAAGAAAATTTTTGATGTCTTACATAAATTTCAAGAGTTTAAAGTGTTTGTTTAATATGCTTCTAATTTGAAAAAAAACTTGTATGGTCTTAAAAAATCTCCTAGAGCTTGGTATGCTAAAATTGATAGCTTCTTTCAGTATCTTGGATTCAAAAATTGTTTTTTTGATCATGATGTGTTTGTAAAATGTGAAAATAATCATATTATCATTATTGTCTTATATTTATATGATATTTTGATTAATAGTATTGATAAGAATTTAATTCTTATAATCAAAGAAAGATTAAAATAAAGTTTTCAAATAATTGACTTAGGTCAGCTAAATCATTTTTTAGGCATGGTTATATTTCATGATCATAAATCTATTGTTCCATATCAATATCAGTATGCTACTAACCTAATTAAATGATTTAACATGATTAACTGTAATCCTATTGACATTCCTATTGAAGTTGGTGTTAAATTAGATCCTAAACCTACATGTGTTAAATTTAATCCTACTTTGTATAGAAAGCTACTTGGTAGTATGATTTATTTAACTATTTCTAGGCCAGATATTTCATATGTAGCAGGATTTGTTTCTTGATTCGTGTAGGATTTATATAAGGATCATTGGAAAATGTAAAAAATAATTCTAAAGTATGTTAAGGGTACAATTAATTATGGTTTGTATTATTCTTCTTGTGACGATGCAAAATTATTTGGATATTGTTATTTTGACCATCATGGTGATTTTATACGTAGAAAATCTACTTATAGATTTTTTTTCAAGTTGGGTGCAGGTACCATCACTTGGAGTAGCAAGGAGAAAATGACAACTTCTATCTTTTCTACTAAAATAGAGTATAGAGGTTTTATGGAAGAAACCAAGGAAACCATGTGGCTAAAAAGACTGTTGGATGAACTCCATATGAGCATCAAAGGAAGCACTAAGCTTATTTTTTATATTTAGATTTGAATTGATGTTACAAGCAATCAATTTTAACATCAAATAAAAGAGAATATAGAAGTTCATATGCACTTTATTCAAGATAAAGTCATAAATGGTGATATTGATCTCATGTTCTGTTCAACTGAAGATCAAGTTGCAGATATTTTCATGAAGCCACTGTGTCATGTGAATTTTTTAAAATTTCAAGCTTTATTAGGCCTTTCAGAGTTGTCATTGATAGGAAGTGTATATGACAATGCCACATCTTAACGGCTTTGAATTTTTCAAAATGGGTACTCCCATGAATATTTCTATGTTTTTTAAGTAAATCATCATGTATGTGCATTTTAATTGTAATTCCCAATGAAGCATTAGATATGTTGAGTTTATTAACTCCATAGTTTGATGTAATTCTATATCCTTAATCACTTTATATTGAGAATTTGAATATGTTCCTTTTTATTGCCATTTTTTATGGAATTTTTGGAAAACTATTTTGAACTGCAACAAAATGTTTCTCATGGCTTCTCTAAAATCTGCAATGCATTTATAGTTGTTCGTGGCTTATATAATTTTTTGGAACAATGTGGTAGTGTAACATGGAGTTGAAAACCCCACATGATTATTATTTAGTGTATCATGGAACTGCAAACCCACACAACAAGTTTTTTTTATGCTAGCCTAAATCATGAGTTATTTTATGGATTATCATTCCTTTTGTACCAAAAGTTGAATCGGTATAAGAAATAAATGTTAACATGTTTTTTCATGTTTCCCCACTTAACATTCAGGGGGAATATTGATTTTATATTAATATTAAGTTGGAAACTACTTATTAATGAAACCAACAAAATAATTGAGTCAAATTTTAAGAGTGGATCATGACCACCTGCCTTGTATATAACAAGGTGATCTCATTAGAGATTGGCTACACAAGTTGTAACATGTACATGAGCTATATGTACAACTAAATTACAGACTTGTGAGTAAATGTAAAAGGATATTTTTAATACCTCATTGAAGGTGTAATTGCATATGAAATAGTGGGAGTGCTAGGTGAAATTTTATTCTCAATGACGATAAGTGATTTATAAGTGGTTTTTTTACCTTTTATGGTTTTCCCACTTATATCTTGTGTCGTTGTGTTATTTATTTTCTGTTCATTATATTTACATTCTGTAATCTGTAATATAATTATCTAAATCTATGTTCTTAATTATTGCAATTCGCAAAGTATAATCTTCAACAATTTATATTGTGGATCTATAATTCATAACATTATTCATCTCGTAAATTTTCTAACAATTTTTAATTCAATTAAAAAAAATACATTTAATAATAAAGATACTAAAATTAATTTACAATAATGAACAAAAATAAATAAGCATTAGATATCAAATTTCATATGATAATTATTATTTTTAATATAACATACCAAAATAAAACTCATGTAGCTGAAATAATCCTCAAGAAACTCATTAATGATCATTATCATATTCTATGGCATATCTCACATGGATGAATTCTTTTACATTTTTCATCAATGTGTTCTTTTTTTTATCATTTTATTCAATCAACACATGTATAATTCCACAATGTTTCTCAATTGTGTCCAAGTTGAGTTATATTTCATTTTGTTTTCCAAGTTTCCAACTACATATTGCACATCTACATTTTTTGGTGTATCAATACAATTTTTTATTCTACTAGATTAATGAATGAATATTTAGTTGCCCAATCAAACTTAAAATATCTTCCAATTGTCCATCTACTTATCTTCCTTCACTCATATTTTTTAGTATTTTAAACTAAATTTGGTACTTGATGAGTAGATAAATCTTATGTTAGTTATATATCATCATAAATAATGCCCTCCAGTATCCTTTTCCTTGGCATGAAATTGTGAGTAGAATTTAAAATTGAAGTTAGTGTTTGATGAGAAGTAGAAATTTCTTTTGTTAGTTTGATCTCAAGATTGTTGTCTAGTGTAGGAACATAATAAGGATTTTCCTCTAGCGGAGGCATGTCATCATCAATAATATTATGAAATGGTGACATGTTTATGTGATTCATTCTTTTAGTTTTTTCTATATGAAAAGTATTTTTTATTATTATCAATACTAAATATGAAGTTGAAAATGAATAAAAATGTAGTTAATCATTAAGTACATGTACTTGGCGTGGATTTCAATTTCAGTGGCTTTTTTGTAGATGGATAAAATAAGATAATATGTTCATTTTTTTATGATTGTCTTGTCCCCTTACCATTATTAGAAAAAATCATCACATCATATTTTATAGAGTAGACATAGAAATACCTCCACTCCATTATGAAATGCTACACATTACATATGATCAATGCCTATGTAATTAGATGATTGTAGGATACATGTGTGTTGAATTTGTAGGTAACTAGTCATTATGTAGAAGAAGAGTATGTTTCAGATAACTATAGATAAATTACATATGCGTGGTTTTTATTCAGATGGAAAATTATTATGAAGACCTAAAGGAAATAAATCTACTCATGCAAGATCTACCTTCGACCTCAAACACCTCAAATTCTTATAGGTGTGTGTGTGTGTGTGTGTTGGTAATTGTGCCCAGTTTTAGTTTTGAGGAGATAGTGATATACATTCATAACTATGGAATTTATTTCAAATTATAGGCAAGTCAAATTGGAAAAGTAACTGAAATCGTGATAATTTAGGGGAAATGGTACTATGTACTTATCCTCCAAGTTTCCAAATGAAAATTTGAAATATTAGAATATTCATGAATTCAATACATTTTCTACTAAAATTTTCCGTAGTGTATGACATTATTGTGTCCCTTGTATGCAAATGTTGATATTTCCATTACTATTTATGTGACATTGACTGACATAATTATATGATTATGTTCTTCTATGCTTACATGATTTGTAGTTATCTCTTCATGTCATGTTCTCTACCATGCACTCTTTTGCATGGATATAATATATATAGTGGTCCAATGTTAAATATATGCTACATTTGACATTGACACATTTCACTTATTTTGATGCCAATGATCTACAACATATCTCACTCACCTCAAAAAAGGGGGCATTTAATGGGATTATCACATGAATATCTATGTAATTCAAACACATGTAGATTATAGGATACCAAACATAATGGAACATGGTAAAAGAATACAAGAGCATAAAAAGATACAAATTGAAAAATTAATCTCAATATGGAGAAAACCATCCAACAAGGATGGAACTATTGGGGAATTATTTTCCTATATGGATGTTTCATCTTGGGAAAAACTTGACACGTAATTTAATATTTTCTGTGACATAAAAGTTTTCACTGGTTTTTAATACAAGTTTAGGGACAAATATAAAGGTTTAATAAATAATTACTTGAATTTAGATACATTAAATTGGGGGCATGATTATAGTTTCAAATCCAATTTCAAGACATCCATCTTTTATGCACTTTGGAACCTCATATTATGCATGGTTGAGGTATGAGCATATTAATTCCATTTTGAATTTGGATGGGGTGTAAAATTGTATCATCTAGATATATTTATAATTATGTGGTTCTATGGATTATGGGTCTCATTCCTCATTGGTAACTTGAATTCCCAATTCCCTCTTATATGTAGGAACAACTAATTTCCTCCTGGTTATGGCATTTTCTTCAAAAAATTCGGGATAGATCACCTCCAATCCTTCTCTCTAGAGAATTTATCAAGAATATCCTCCTTCAAAAGGAAAGCATGTGTAGCCCTATGTTTTCTCACTTTAATTTTTCAAGCTTTTAATTTCAATTTATAAATTTCGATTTAATTTTCAGCTTTGAGTTAAATTTCAAGTCTTACTATGAACATTGACTACTTTTTGTGTTACATGTTCCAAATTTTTTATCATGTCAACACTCAAGTGAATCAATAACCTCAAGAAAATAAAAAACTTTGTATACAAAATAAGGTATCATTTCCTTTAAGTAAGAAAAATCATTTCGTAGCTGAAAGGGGGATATGTATACACCTATTTTTTTCAATCAATCAATTGATAATGTTAATATTGGATTAATTCATAAACCATAAAAATTGTGCACCTTTTGAGTTTAATTTTTATACCCTATCTTATCCTTATCATTATTGCAATACTTTATCTCCTCATTGCACTACTCATCCTCTCACAAATAATATTGCAATAATCCTAAATAGTCTACTACTCCTAGTCATCATGTCTATTAATTTACAACACTTCACTTCTTACTCATAAAAAACCATAAAATAAGGACTAAATCAGTTGGAGGTTATGTTTGAAATTATTATTTTCGTCATAAGCCACCTAATGATCATGGTGTTAATTTTTTATAATTTATGGGTTTTAATTTTCCTATAGGTTATCGTTATTGAAAAATTTAATCTATGAAACATATATAATAAATTCAAATGAATTCTTTCACTCACCTCAAAATTTCAAAAGAAAAATTTGAAATAGCATTCAAAAGGAATTCAAATATCTCATAAATTTCACAAATGGAGTATAAAACACTAGGAGAAATACCTACACAAGTCTAAAGCACTCCATACCAACTTCTAGAGTCAATACTACAAAGAAAATGACCACAAAATACATGTTAAGAATATTAATAAGTATAGAATAAAGCATTATCAAGTGAAAAAGTTTCCAAATATAGTTCCATCCATATAGATATCACATATATATGTGGAGGTATATGTGTATTTTGAGTCCTATTTGGAGAAGTGAAAATATAACTAGTTTATATATTGCACTTTAACTAAAATGGTATCCTTTTGTAGCGGTTTCACTCATGGTTATGCTTATGTTGTTAGGATAAATATCTAGCATAAAAATTGAAAAAAATGGTCACGAGAACTAGCCCCATCATTTGAAAACCTCTTTCTCAGTCATTGTGAACCCTTCCTCTAGCCAACCCGTCATCTCATGCAACCCCTCTAGGTCTATGTCATCCTCATTCTATATATGAGGAACATGATAACATGGTTGTCAAGTATGTTTCATGTGTATATTAATGGATCAAATATGATTATACACTAGGACTAAGCTCTGAGGTGGAATAGTGCTCTCTAAAGTAGTAAACTAGAAATTTTTCCTGACTAAATTTTAGTGGTAAATCTTTGTTAATTCATGAATATTTTAGTTTTTAAAATTTACATTTGGTGAGATTTCAAGTGTAGGGATAGGACTAGGTCACCTATATTTTTTGGGTTCAATCTTTACTTTTAGGGGTCGTTTCACCTAGCATTTACACCAATATCCAAATTTACTAATTCAAATTGCCACTAGCGTGAAATTAAAATTTTTCCTAGATATATAATGATTACAAATTTATAATTTCATATATCAAGTACACATAAAATTTTATTCAAAAATCCTTTACTTGTTCTTATGGTATTGTGGGACATGACGATCGAGATCAAATGCATATCAAAAACATCCAACATCAAAGGGTTTTTTAACAGTTAAGATTTTATTCTATTAAATTTCTATATGATGTAAAATGTTAGAAATGGATAGCAACATATATTTATGTTACTAGTCAGTAGCATAAATATATGCTATTGGTCGATAGTAGTATATATATATATACAAAAAATGTGTGCTCAGTATGGTCGTTACGCATGCCCATTCTACGTAGAAATTCGTGATCCCTAATCATTCCTGCATGAACCCTAAATGGGGCATAGATACTATTCATTTCCATGGTGGTGGCAGAAACCTCTAGGCATGATCCAGCAATGTGCATCAGGATACATTGAGACAACTTGCTTTGGGGGCATGATCTAGCAATGGACATGATCTAGTTGGAGGCGACACGGCATTCGGGGCTGAGGACTCGGCCCTGTCCTAGATCAATCTTGCTTTCATTACCCATGAAGGCTCCATTATTATTGCTTCTAAGGATAGTGACACATTCACTGGTTAGGCTCCCTTTGTTCTTGATGGGACTGGCCTTGGCGCACCTATTCACGGCGCCACTGTAACCTCATTCAAAGATGCATTAAGGGGTAAGGATTCTCCTATGAAGCCTGAAAATTGTACCCCATGCATTACATTTGGGGAGGAGGTAATTTCAAATGAAAATTATTATAAGGAACATGCTCTAATCTATAGATTCGGAGGACTTTGGCCGAGCTTTCCTGATCTACACGTATGGATCTCCAAGCACTGGACTCCATTGATCGTTGGAAGGTTAGACTTATACCTGTATGCTAAAGGTATTTTCATAGTAACTTTTTCTTCAATCACTGACAAAAAATCCATTGCTTCCAAGCTTTGCGTTTGCCAATCTAAGCACCTGGTCATTAAATCCTGGCTTCCCTCTTTTAACCCACTCACGGAGTCTTTTTCATGCAAACCTGTTTAGATCCGATTACCCCATTTACCCCTCCAATTACGGAGTGGTGAATGTTTGAAATCTATTGGAAACACCTTGGGAACTACACTTTCTATAGATTCTCAAACATCTGATTACACCGATACTACCTACGCTCAGATCTTGGTGGAACTAGACACGGCTAAAAACCTTCCTGCAACCATTGATCTCAGAGTGCAAAACAAAACTTGGTCACAACCTTTAGATTATGAAGAGCTTCCATTCCGATGCAGAAGATGTTTTTGTTTAGGTCACACCTCCACTAATTATGGGATGGAAAAGCACCAACATGAGAAATGTAGCTGGTGGAAAGATGCCCTCCCGAAACACTTGGTTTTCGGTGCAAAAGATGACCTAGAATCAAATTCAAATGTAGAGGCTGAATCTAATTTAGTCCCTAAAACCCCTTTATCAGAAAATCCTATTGCCGGCAGCAAGGAAAATGCAACAAATCTATCTCATTTAATTGTTGACAACAAGGAAAAATTATCTCAAGAAAACAATGATGTTGATTCATTTGGAATTATTGCAACTTTGGAAAATACTCCTTTTTTAACCCTCCATTCATGGAGGCATCATCAGGTTGGGTAACTGTCTGTAAAAAGAAATTTTTTATTTTAAATAATGCCACTTCTCCGCCTCGATGATTTGTTTCTATTTTTTTGTTCAGCTGGTCTTTGCTGAATAGTGGTTTTTGGATCTGCCATGGTGCTGTGGTGCTGTTGCAGACTGGTTGTGGTTCTTCAGCTTTTTTTTGCTGGTTTGTTGCTGGGTGTTGGTACATTTCTGAGCAGACTATTTTCTGTTTTTGGGCTTCCATGATTGTATCCTAGCTTTTGAGCCTTTCTGTACAAGGGTATAATCCCTTTCAAAAAACTATTTACCAATAATATATATATATATATGCTACTAGCTAGTAATAAACATATATGATATTGGTTGGTATCAAACATTTATCCTACTAGATGGTAGCATTATTTATGTTATCGGCTAGTAGAATTGTTTATGTTATTGGTTGGTATAGTTATTTATACTACCAATTGGTAGCATACAATATGTTACCAGAAGGTAGCATATATTTATGCTACCAATCGGTAGCAATTTTTAATGATGTCATAAAAAAATAGTATGGGAATTTTTTCAATTATGCCATATTTTGTGAAGACAAATTTCTTATTGAGATGATCATTTTAACTACTAACATCAAAAAAATTCAAAAAATTGTTTTTCCCATAGAGAACTAGTGAAATCTACATTTTTTCACAAATAATCATTTTAAAAAAATATATATTTGTGCCATGTTTTAGAAGGATAAATTTGTTGTTAAGATGATTGTTTTAGTTGTTATTGTTAAAAAATAATTTTAAAAAATTACATATCTAATTGGTCAACATGAAATTGTGTTAGCCGACAACATATAACACTTATTTCAATAAATTTGGACATATTCTAGTGAATCTCCACTCCAATATTATAATTTTTGAAAGAAATCTATCTCCGTTTTTGCATATATTGGATTCCATTTTTTTTTACTAGATTCCATTATTACTATTATTGGATTCCATTAGTAGCAATATTGGATTCTAATATTGTCATTATTAGACTTATTCGAGTTTTAATTTAGCTGTTATTGGATTCGAAATTTTCTATTATTGGATTACAATATCACTATTATTGGATTCCAATTTCACTAATATTGGATTCCAATATCGCTATTATTGTATTCCAATTTCCCCATTATTTGAATCCAATTTCTAAATTCCAATTTTGGGATTTCAATTTCACTATTTTAGGATTCTATTTTGTTATTATTAGATTCCCCACCATAATCCTATTAGCCACTAACTTACATAATCCTAGTAGTTTTTAACTTACATAATCCTATAGGCCACTAAATTACATAATCCTAGCGGTTGCTAAGTTTCATAACCTTGACCACTACAAAGTTACATCAACATGATGGCTACAAGATACCAAATCCTACCCACCACTAAGTTACACAACCTAGCAGTTGCTAAGTTACATAAGCCTAGCGGTTGCTAAGCTACATACTCCTAGAGGGTGCTAAGTTGCATAATCCTAATGGTCACTTGGTTACAAAAGCCTTGCGGTCACCAAGATACATATTTCTAACATTTATTTGATCAATTTTAGAAAATGGAAATCATTGTCAAAAAATTTATCAATCAATAGGAATTTCAAAATAGATGATAATCTAGATAATGTGAACTACTTTTATATCTTTCCATTCAATAAATCATAAAGAACAACAAAGAGGTAGAATTAAGTTAAACATGTTGTTTTGAAAAAATGGATTTGAAAATTTATTTCTAAAGGCAATAAATTCCTTCACGATAATTATATTGAAAATTACATAAGGATTGAGCCCTCTCCAAGGTATCTAGTCCAACCCATTTGAAGTACAAGGAATTCATTATTGTTCTTGAATTTGTGAAAGGTATGCTTAGATGGCATCATGTCCCCGATTGTTTATTTTAATTTGATCTCTTTTTTATATTTTTTTTGGTATTTTTGTGCAGATGACATTTTGTATAGCAATATCTGATGTTTCCCTTGTTTTTCACCACCATTAATTTTTCTTTAAGCATTCCTGGTACCTTTCTTTTATGTATTTTCTTTTCCTATGGGTTCCCACTAATGTACCCTTATATTTTTATATTTTGTGTGAAAATCCTATATTAGAATGTGTTCTACCTTTCCCATTCATATAGGTACGTTATCATTTGGTGGATTTACTAGCATCATCTTCCCATCATTCACATCCACTACTGGGTTGAATTAATTTCAAGGTCTGTCACAAATAGGCCCAACATATATATCCTTATTGAAAAGGACATTTTGACTATAATATTAATCCATGTAAAGATGTGGTGCTTCCAATATATGATCATACATTGTGTTATCCTAAATTGTTTTTGGCCAAAAATAATCTCTGACCATCATGCTACAGTTAACAAAGTGATTTTCTAGGGAACACAAAACACTTTTTCAATATGTAATATTTGTAACCCATAATGATTCTCCCCCATATTTTGAACTCTTTTCTCAGTTTGTGATGTATTCTTGAATTCCTCTCTAGAGGTATGACATCTCTTTTCATTATTTCAAGGGTTACAATGGAGGATTCCCTTCAGGTAAGAATGGTTTCCCACCTACTATTCTCTAAATCTTAATTATTTGTGACCATAAGACATCTATGATTTATGTTTTGTACTCCATGATGGGATTGTTGTTGATGACATGGAATTTTAACATCTTTTGTTTTCTTATATCCACAATATTTTGGTTTCCATTTAGCATGTGTGGTTCCAAAAAGGACTTAAATTCATAGACTTATTTGATAATGTATGGAGTTAATGTGTTGGACCCCTCTTGGCATGTTCTGTAAGTGTCTTTTATTTTTGGCTAAGAGAATGTTTCTAATTTACAAAATGTTGTTGATAATCACCCAAACGTCCCATCTATGTCCTCATGTGTAGCACCCACTGGAAGGAAGCTCATGTACACTATGTTAAAAACCTTTCTAGCTATCAGCATGGATGGAAATGTAAAAAACATGCAATTTCTCTTGTCACTTACAACATTATCTAGTTGCAAGTAGAGAACTAGTGGTTGTTTTATAAATTAACTTGAACATCTACTTACAATATTACTTGTATGAGGCTACTCATTTTTCTTCTTGTATTCATTGCAATTATCATCCACATCATTTTGCAATAGTGCATCATGTAATGGGTGTTTTGATTTCCCACTACTATATAACAAATAACCATATTAATCTGTAAGTGATTCTTCCAACTTCCTTATACATAGTGCCAATTATGTTATTATGAAGTTTTCTCCTCGCTCAACAAAAGGGATACCATAGTGCTCAAAAACCCCATATTTTTTCGCATGTGTCACTATATTAGTCAAGGTGATGGCGAGATTAATAATATTGCTTATTGATTTAAATTTTCTTCTCATCCCTGGTATGTTGGTTTTCATATTGTCCATTTTTTCATGCACAATGCTCAAGTACTTATTAGGATGTCGTTGATATTGTGATCTATGTGTATCGTATTTTGAATGATAAATTGGAATGTAATCATTATTCCATTTATAGCATTTATCTACTTGTGCCATTGTTTTTGTACATGAGGTGGTTTCACGTTTGTTCTTAAGATCTAAGCACTCATCAAATTTGGAAAATAAGTTGTTATGGGTGATTGAAACTTGGAGAAATTTTCTTGCCATATTTTGGTGAGAGTTTACTATGATTTTGAGGAAGATTCAACATTGAAAGGCCCTCATTAAACTTTTGTATGATGTAATCATAACTATGACATGCAGGTAACTATCTCATTGTTAATTTAGTAGCATCTTGTTCCACTAAATGAGACATGTGTGCTGATATATCTAGATTCTTCTCTACCATTTTGGATATCAATGCAATAGCTAGGACACTACTTGAAATTTATTTCTATTTTGTTGTATTTCCATTTATTTCTCTCCTCTCACCATTAATCCAATATTGTCTATATCTATAATATATTTTGTTTGTGATTCCATGACATATGTACCATGCATTATAACATACATCCCTTCCACATAATTTCAATTTATCTATAGTTTTCTCAGAAGTTTTACCTTCATCACAAATCTTAGCATTTTTGGTTAATGTGTTAAGTACAAAGTTTTTTAATGGAAGGTTCATTCATCCCTAGAGTTACATTCCAAATATGATTGAAAGAACTCTGAGATATATTAAATAGACATACTTCCTTGTAGCAAGGTTTTCTCTCAACTTAAGACAAAAAAAATCTCTTGTTTTTTCTCATTTTCCCTTGCCTTTGGTGTACTAGATGGAGTAGTATTTAAATTTTTGATTTTATATGCATTGTAAGGTATTTTTATCAAGTTTTTCAATATTAATTTAATTAGAGGATTCAAATGAATTTGGGTATACGAGTTGAGGAAATGGGTATTTAAATATACTCCACATTTTATCGGTTACTCTTCTATAATTTATTTTATCCTTACCTCCATAATGGAACCATCTGGATGGTCCAATTGGTTGGTAGTACTTTCGATGAGAGATCCATCAGATATGGAGTAACCCTTGCAAAAAGGCCTAATTAATTTATCAATATGCACCCCAAATGTATTGCCATATAATTTTTTAAAGTGCACCATGTCTCCGTCATAGACATTTGTAGTTTTTTCTTCTGCAACAAATTTGTGTTCTTTTGAAAAAAAATTTATCAACTTCACAAACACGCCCCTGAACTTAAAATTTAAGTCATTGTTTGATGTGGTGGCTATTTCTTGAAGTTCAGATTTTCCATTCACATGAAGTGAAGTTATTTTTTCTAGATACACTAGGTTTTTTACTAGCCAATTTTTTTTGTGTTTCATTTTAGACTTGAATAACAATCATTGCATGTAATTATTATCTTCTCCAAAAAATACTAAACTATGTGGGTCCCAACACTACTCCCAAAATCACATATTGTTCTTTTACCAGTGATATAAACCCGTCATTTTTGTTACCTTATTTTGGAGAATGCTTATGTTTTAGTACCATGCAAGCTGTAGAAAATTCATCCCTAACTTTAGGAGTTGTGAAAAAAAAAATTTCAATGTTAGAATTCAAACGCTCATCCTCATCAAATGTATCCTTCGAGTAACTACTCATGATGTTTTTAATGCCATCATCCCCCACATATGAAACTTTAGAAATCACGTGCGTAATAATTTTCTTCCTTTCCCATCACGGCCGAATTAAGGTTTCTGAGCGCCCTAGGCAATACTCGGAGAGTGCGCCCCCCTCCCACTCGGGGCCAACGACCCACCTATATGTGAATGTTTTTAAGACAATTATAGACTTAGTATAACTCTTGACACATTTTATTAAAGCTATAAAGGTTTTTTTCTTGCCTTTGCCATATCAAAACAATCAATGACATCATCATAATTTATTGTTGTAGCGATGTCACGTTCAATTGTCAAAATAGAAAGGCTATTCAATCTAGTTTCACCCATTGTTGACCTTAAATTGCTTTTTACTCTTGTTAGAGTGGAAAATTCTCTCTCATAACTGTAATTTCCAACAGGAATGCAAAGAAACATTCGTATTGCAACATCTAGATTTGGGAACGCGGTGTCTAGTCAAATTTTTCTTAAATATTTTCACATTGATGATATACTTGTCAAGTTTTCACGTCTTGCTAATGCCTGGAAATGGATGCATTCAATGTCAAGGGAGGTTTCCAAGTCTTTGTTATATGTTTTTACTAAATAATTAGAGCATTTCAATAATGTCTCATTATCAAGATCTTTTAAATTGTTCAAAAATCCAAACCTATCATTTAACACACTATATGCTTCATTTCTTCTTTATAATTCCCTTATTAAGTTGTCTATAATAACATAAAATACCTCCACCCTCATACGATCCCTTCCTATTTGTGGAATTTCGACATCTCTCATTTCATCAAAGTAAACTTTTCTTTTTCTTTTTCTTTTATTATCAATTTCATACTCTTCTTTTCCACTAATGATCTTAGCATGTTGCTCATATGTATCAAAATTCTCTCTAATATTTTGAATATAATCTATCGATGAATTATACTGAGTCACAACCATGGTTAAGTCAATGTCTACCTTTTGTAGATATTTTCTAGTTGCATCCATTCTTTCAAGAATACTATGCCAAATACAACACATCACACAAGTTTCTAACTTGTCTAGTTTTTTGTGAATACACTTTGCTTCATGTCGCATGGTAGTTGTTTGATTTTTGTCTTGTGTTATATTTAGGAAAACATCTTGAATTTTACTGTATCCCAAGAAAAGTGCTTTAACTGCATCAACTCTAGCTGACCATCTTGTTTCAGAAAGAGATTTTACAACAGGACAAATTCCATCCAAAAAATTTAATAAAATTTCCCACCGATAAGTTGAGGCAATTAGGAAAGTGTAAATAAGTTGAAGTACTGAAAAAAAATCTATAGTTGTTGTACAACATTCTGCAGCTAAAGATCCAACAAGATTTAAGGAATGCCCTGAACAAGGTACAAACTCAGCCATACAGTTGTAGACCTGTTTATTTTCCAGACATGTTACTTGCATTATCATATGCTTGCCCCCAAAAATCTTTAATATTAATGTCATAGTCATCTAGTGTTGTAAGTACAGAAGCTTCTAAATCACATGATTTGTGTTCAACCGAAGGAATTTATTTTAAAAATTGTTCAACTGGAAAACCTTCTTGAGAAACATACCTTACCACAAATGCTAACTGGTCAATGTGAGATACATCAGGTGTTGAGTCAACAATAATTGAAAAATATTTTGCGTTGTGGAGTTCTTCAACTATTTTGTTTATAACTTTTTGTGCCATAAGGTCAATAAATTCATTACATTTTGTCATAGATAAATAAGATGGAACTCCTTTTCCTTCATTTCCATACTGTGAAATGTGATTTGCCAAAAATGGGTCAAACTCTACAATAAGTTCTAAACACCCTAAAAATTTTCCATTTCTAGAAGATCCTAATAAATTGTCACCACCATGAAAGGCAATACCTCTAGTAGCAAGGAATTTCATGATTGCAACAATATGCTTTAAAACATTCCTCCAATACTCTACTTCATTTCGGTATTGATTTGTAAGTGTAGAATCAACTCTTCCCAAAACATTACTTCGATTGATGAAATTAAGAATTGAAGTCCTATGATATGGAGAATCCTCATGCTCTCTTAAACTAGCTGATGCATTTTTCCAATCATTAAATCCAATTTTGGAAAATGTGGTTGATTTTGCTTGAAAAAGGTGACAAGGAATGCAATAAACAACTCCTTTTGACTCTGAGTAAAGTAACCATTCTCTTAATTTTTGTTCATTGTTTAAAAGTTTCCGTTGAAACAAATCTTTAGAAACATATCTAAAACCATCTGAGTATTGGCGTTTTGAATTTGAAAAATCAACATTCATATCTTGTTTTGGTGTATTTAAAATTATATATTCTATTGTATCGTTGTCTATTACCCATTTTGCAGGATCAAGATCAACAATGAAATGTTCATTAACGATGGGTTGAACAATAGTATTTTCATTGTTTTCTTGTTGTGTGTTCTCCTTCTCTTGTGTGTTTTCATCTCCTATTGACTTTGATTGTGTATTTTTGTCACTAACCGAAGAATAATTCTCATTTTCACTAAAAACTACATTTGACTTTAAATTTTCATTTGATGCACTTAAAAATATATTTATTTTAGGTATCTTTTTCAAAAGGTTTTTTTCCTCCTCAATTTTTTGTTTAGCTTTTTTTCAAAATTGAGCACCACTTAATTTTTTAGTTTTATCCATTTTAACTAAATACTTATCAAGTTACAATAACTACCCGAATACTTGTTGATAATGTATTAATGATGCTATAAATTACAATCAATGACAATACTATTCCAAAAGTGAAATAATATAAATACAATCAATAACAATTACATAATAAGAATAATTAAAATTTTAAATCAAAATGTAATAATATAATTGATGCAATTGAGAACAAAATTAATGCAACATCAAATTTAAGATGCTAGAGAAGTTAGGGTTTGATCACTTAGCTTTATGTTCTTCCCCCAAGACAAATAATGATCTACCAGATCCGCTGTTAAACTTGATTTAAAAGGAACTTTAGGCTTTGCGGCTTTGGACTTTGGAGAAAGATCTTCATCTGATGCAAGCGCACATTGAAATTTGTAGCCGCAGGGCCAGGAGATTTGGAGACTCGAAGTCACGCAAGAGAATATGATATTTTTCAATCAGTTTAGAGAATACACGAATCACGATGATTACAGTCTACAGTTGCACAACACTGTCACATATATCTAAAAGAATGAATAAGTGAATCTCTTTTACAAATACTTGATAGTCTGATAGAATATTAAAATCAGAGATATTAGAAGCTGCTCACTGCAGTCTGCTTAGCCGCCTCAATAACAAGTGTCTCTGTCTACAGTCTAAGTCTGAGTGAGTCACAACTGACAACTCACAATACACAGTACACCAAAGATATTAGAATTTAGAATCATAAAAAAATTAAAAAGCTGCTCACTACTCAGCCACGGGCCGCCTCACTGTCTCTGTCTAAAGTCTGAGTAAAAAATTACAATACTGTAGTCTGTAGTCTGTATACACCATTACCAAAGGTCCAAATCCAACATTCCAGTTTCAACTTTCCACGCCAAAAATAAATTCCAACTGCTAACACTAACAGGCTGACTCGCTGCTGCACTTTAAACTTTTAAAGCAAAATTGTAAACCGATACTTGCTAATTAAATACTGTCTACTATCTATAAATAATAAATATATAATTTGTAAACAACCTTGTCATTTCTGTCAACAATCAGCTGTCAGCTGAGCAAATCAAGATTCAGATTTCAGCGATCACATAAACATTCACGAATCACGGAAGCACGATTCACATAATCACAAACTTATTATTTGAATTTTGAAACTGTACATTGAAAAAAACCTTGGTCCTTAGCCCTCAGACTGCCTAGCTGACCTGCCAGTGCCACTGCCACCTGGATTTTTTTTTAGAAAGTGGCGCCCTCCTTTTTGTGCGCCCTAGGCAACTGCCTAGGTTTCCTAGGGCAAGACACGCCCTTGTTTCCCATGGGATAAAGTATCCCTTTTTTTCAATTTATTCCATGGTTTCACAATCATGAATTATGTATGAAAGTCTCACTATGCCATTAAATACAATACTTATTGTGATAGTGAATAATTTAGACCACGTGTCTCTATAATGGAGTTTATTTTTTCATGGATAAACTAGTCCCTCTTCAAATATCACACCTTTGAAGAGTTAATCCACATTTTTTCCTTAGAAAACAAAGTCCATTTTCAACTACATCGACAAATAAAAAGTGAAAATTAGTAGTGTGGAAACTTAAAACTTGAACCTATGGAGAATTGAAAATGAAAAATATCAATAAAAATTATGACGTTAAAACAAATGCTTCAAATCACAATGATAAAATAAACATATATATCTTATATGAACATCTCTAAAACCTCCTTTAATCTAAATATTGAACATATGGAGAATTTGGCTCACATTCAAGACATTACATAAGTGATTTTTGTCATTTATGCAACATATCAATTTTATTATCTTCATACATATATCAATATTTATGCCTACCTTATTCAAAAAAATAAACGTTGATATTGAAAATCATATCCAAATCATAATCTAATGTAGATGTCAACTATTTTAGAACACAAAATCCTTCACAACAACTCTTGGAGACTATTGCCTTAGTCTCTATATAAGTATTTATGTTATTATATGACTATTTTCATATGAAATAAAGTTACTAATGATTCCTTAAAAAATCACTTTTATTTTAAACAAAAAAATTCCTCCTATATTTTATATTGTGTAGGTGATTAGTTCTCCTATTTGAAAATATAACACATTGTATTATACTCTTAGATCTTGCTACCATGTTTAAATTTTATCCATAAAACATATAGTTTATTTCTTTTATAAGTTGTCTAGCCCAGTGGCCGTTGGGATTGAATTTTTTCTCATACATGCAATAATTCAAATATTGACTAGAATAACAATTCAAAATGTTAGGGATCATAGTTCAAAGGTTGATTGATCACAATTCCAATTGTGAATGCTCACACTTTGACATGTGAGTGACCTCACATCGTAGTGCAAGTCAAGGAATTGAACTTATGAGTGTGTGAACTCACACTTTGATTTGTGATCACTCACACTTTGAAGGGTGATCAGTCATAATTGAAGACCGAGGATTGAAAACAACTATTTATAAAATTATTACTTGAACTAAGCAAAAGTTCAATGTCCTCTAATTTAAGTTTAGTATATTTTTAAGGCCATTAATATTGTGTCAATGTAATTCGTTACTATATTTTACACTCTAATTATATAGGTATTCTTATTTGATGGTATATATTTCAAGTTTAGTATTTATTTGATTAACAGTGGTGTTATATACTTTGAATCAACTATGGTTTATAATTATTTCTTATGTTTGTATATCATACATAGTATTTTTATAAGTGTATTATTAATAATTGTCTATAATATTGAGTATAATAAATCCACATGACGTAGTTGCATCTTGTGTATAATAATATTACTCGTTTTAAGGAAATTTCAATATTAAAGTTCTATCTCCTCCATTTTAATCTTAGTATATATTTAGGGTCACTAATCTTTTGTCAAGTAATTCATTAATGTATTTAAATATCTAATTAAATAGGTATGGTTATTTGATGGTATAGAGTTTAAGCTTAGCATTTATTTGATTAATGGTGGTGTTATGAGTGTTAATCATTTCTTACATTTTTATATCATAGATAGCCTTTTAAAAATATAATGTCATTACCCAATATTAATAATTGTCTATAATATTGTGTAGAATAAACCCATGCTACATACAATACCAATTATAGTTTTAATAAGGACCATTAATATTTTGGTTCCCTCAACATTAATTGGCCATTACATTGAACAATGTAAAATGCACCATTTGAAGTATTGAATTTTTCACAAATATTAATTAGCCGTTAAATCTAAAGCAATGTAATGTCATACACATGCATTTTGTAATTAATGTACCAAAGAAAGTGGTAGTTGGAAGTTTCTATTATGTGTCACTATAGATTTCCATTTTTTAGTATATTTTTTGGACACTGAAGTTTTTGAGGCTTTTGCTGAGAAAATTGAGGTAAGCACCTCACTTCATTCATCCACTGGAAAATTTGATCACGGTTTGATTTCAAAAAAATTGAGCATGGTTTGATTTCATCTAGGTGTCAAAGATTGGTATGTGTTCTCACCATAATCCCTTCAAAATTTTGAAAATCTACAAATGTAGAATTTTCTATAGAATTTTCTATAAAACCCTTTTTGTGCACTTCAAGTAGTCAATTCTATCCATGATACCATATTCTTTGATGAATTTTAACAAACAATTCTAAATTCAAAGTGTTTGGCATCATTTTTTCATTCAATATTTTGATCCATAAATGATTTACAAAATATGTGTATATCATGCTTGCAAGAAATGCACAAATAAGTTATGGGCATTTTTTCACAATCGGAGTGAGAATTGTTTCCTAAAATACCTGACATCGAAAAACATAATTGCCGGAATCGAATAAAATCGGTGTTGTTGAAAAGGCTATGGGAAATAGATTTTTTTTAGTTAGGAATTTTAATTCAATTATGGATTTTATAGATAATTAAACTAAAGTTAACTTTATTACCACTATCAAAAAGTTTCTCTAGACATTTCATTATAAATTGATTATATAAACTAGTATTGAATTTTGAATTTTTTAATTCAATATTTAATGATATAAAAAATACATTATTAGGGAACTTTTTTTTAGCGCAAATGTATTTTTGTGAAAAATTTGGGGTTATAATGATATGGAATGTATATTTTTTTATGAAATAAATGATTTTGTAATATACTCAATTCCATTCTTATTTTATGAATAATGAGAGGGTTGTTATCCCATAGTCAGTAGATAAAGCTAAGGGTTCTCAATGCCTTAGTAAATATTGAATTCATTATATATTGTATATGTGTTATGAAAGTGCATATCCTAATCTTATGAAAAAAAGAATTCATTCGAAAACAAATGTGAAACTTCTGAAGGTATACTTCTTATGTAATAGATATGGTTCATATGGCTCAGAACACATGTAAGAGGTATCGTGGAAATTCATACTATGAAGATCTATAAAAGGGAAGGAATGAAATGCTTAGTAATGTTTTCTTATGAAGAATGAAATGGTTTTGTTCTTTTATCTTTCAAATTGTGTTCATTTTAGTAAAATAAAGTAATGAAATAGTGATAGTAACTACTAGAGGATGACATGTTATTATTTTTCTTAATGATCTTGTGTGGAAAGTTTCCTTATTAAATTTTAAATTAAGAGCCTAAAAAAGACAAGTAATTATTTATTTGCTTATAGCAGTTGTTTTCTTGCATAAGTAAATTATGGAAAATAAAATTCTATAAAAATATATATGTCATGGCCAAGGGGAAAATACAAATGGTTCAATCTATGTAGGTTCCTCCTAGCAATATAGTGAATCAAATAAGTATAAAACCTGTAGTTTGAGAATGCACGATAAAAAAGATTTTGAAGATTTTATCACTGACTAGATAGTTCTGAAAAGACACATGTGACATTTACAGACTAAAATTACATGTGCTAGGTGTTTTAGTTAAATAAAATAATGATATATCAACACTAAAAATTAGAAGATGACAAGGTTTTTTTCTTTAATCTGACTTTAATAAATGCGATGAAAGTTTTTTTACAAAAGATCTTGATAAGAGCCAGTAGAAGACAATAAATTTGCATGTAGATTAAGGTAAGTGAGGTAAAGGAATTATTTCCTCATTTTTATTAGTCGGAGGTGGAAGCGTAAGCAAATTGTGATATTTAGTATCTAGGGAAATTGTGATATTTAATGACCTGGGAGATTTTACATAGGGTTTGGATTCTGTATGTTCATACTAAATCTATAAAGAGTGTGTTCGTTATATTTAAAATCATTATACCATGTTTTATATGGGTAAATTAATGCAGATAGTAACAAGATCAAAGATGTTTTATCTTCTTGACAATTTCTCTAGTTTTAAAATTGTAATGGTCTAATAGGAGTTACAATTCAAAATAATCTATACTATTAAGAAAGAGACGTATGTATACAAAATAATTCCCTTCACAATAATCCAAGAAGTAATTTATGTAGATAGACAAATAATGTTATGTTTGACGAAGTTCATTGGGTACTCATATGCTTCATGAGTCGATCATCATGATTTTATAAGAGTACCCTTGAAGCTTTGGAAATATTTAACAGTTTTACCAACTAATCAAATACCTCCATGGCCTTTGATACTTCATTTATCCGTAAAATGTGTAGTATATATATTCCTTTCAATAAATTATAATATATATTGAGAACTACATAAGGCTTAATCCATCTCGAGGGTATGTAGTGCAACACTCTGCTCTGCCAAGGATAGTCCAACCAATATGATACAATTATAAATAATTAAAGAGAGGTATACATATCCTTACAAAAAACTAATCAGATCTATGTAAAGCTTGAACAATTAAAAAACATGTATTCCAACACTTTTCTCATTTCAATAATAATTGTTCAGAAAATGATGCCTAGTGAACACTAAGTTAAAAATATTTTGTTGAGGTTGATCTTAGTGACCACCAAGCTCTAAATATTTCATTGTGGCTGAACTTAGTGACCATTAGGAAAAAAAATATGTATGTCTTGACCACTCAATAATGTATGTATTTCTAAAATTTACTCATTCCATTAATCTTTTTCCTGTTAATGATTCCTAGTGACTTTTAAGCTCTAAATATTTCATTGTGGCTGATCATAGCAACCACTAGGATCAGAACTATGTATTTCTCAACCCCTCAATAATGTATGTATTATTTCACTTTTCTCATTGAATTAATAGTTTTCCTATTAATGATATCTAGTGACCACTAAGATCTAAATATTTCATTATGGCTGACCCTAGTGACCGTTAGGATCAGAATTACATATGTCTTGACCTTTCAATAGTGTATGTATTGCTAGATGTTTTTTCATTGCATTTTTATTTGTCTTGTTAATAATTCCTAGATATGGCAAAGATATAATATTTTTTTTTGTGGATGACCTTAGCGAATGCTAGGATCATAAATATGTATGTCTTTATCCCTCAAGAGTGCATGTATTACCGGATTTTTGACATTGAATTAATAACTTTACTCTGAATGATGCCTAGCGATCGCCAAGCTCTAAATTTAATTTTGGGTGACCTTAGTGACCATTTGGAAAAGAAAAACATATGTCTCAACCCCTTAAAAATGCATTTTTTTTTCACACTTTGACTGTTGCATAAATAGTTTTCATGTTAATGATGCCTAGAGAATAATCTCTAAATATTTCATTGTGGCTGATCATAACAACAAATAGGATAAAAAATTACGTATGTCCCGACCCCTCAACAATATATGTATAGCCACACTTTTCTCAATTCATTAATAGTTTTCCTATTAATGATGACTAGCGACCGCCAAGCTCTAAATATTTCTTTGTGGCTGACCCTAACAACTACTAAGATCAAAACTATGTATGTCTTTACCCCTTAAAAGCACATGTATCGGTGTACTCTTTCTAAGTTCAATAATAGTTGTCCTATGAATAATTAGATACAACCAAGATTGAAATATTTTATTGCGGCTGAACTTAGTTACCAGTAGGATCACAACTACATATGTCTTGACCCCTCAGAAGTGTATGTATTGTTGGAATTTTCTCATGGCATTAATATTTTTTCTGTGAATGATGCCTAGCGATGACTAAGCTCCAAATTTTTTTTTAGCTAACCTTATCAACCACTAGGATCACAAATACATATGTCTTAACCCCTCAATAGTGCATGTATTGCCACAATTTTCTCATTGAATTAATATTTGTCATATGAATGATGTCTAGTGACTGCTAAGCTCTAAATATTTCATTATGGATGACTATGGTGATAGCTAGAATCAACACTTCTTATATTTATTTGTCAACTAAATTTTTTAATCTAACCAAATACTGATAATAAGAGACCTAAGAATGTTTTTGTAAATCCAATTACATCATTTGGATAACTATGTGTTTCTTTTGATCACATATGCATTATTTGAGGACCTGTAATTTTTCAACATGGTGGGGGAACTGACAATATCAAACATAGATGTTTATGTATATTATTATGTGAATACAAGAGTAATTAGAGATACCATGTTCAATCCAAATTCCTTAAATAATGAATTTCAACATTACTCATCTATTTTTTTCATAGTCCAAAATGAAAGTCTTGGTGTAGATGTCATAGAAAACAGGTTATCCCAAAAAACCAAGCCCTAAGGTCTCAAGAAATAAGGGCATTAAAAATGTTTTTTCTCCATTTAATTGTCAACACATCATAGGATCTTCCATTTCTAGAACTAATCCCTTCCTATCTAATTCTTACAAATTCCAAGGATTTGACCTAATTTTCTAAATTGTTGAAAAATAGAAAAGGTTTTTATGTTAGGCATGCATACACACTTTATTATAAACATCAACAGTTGGAAACCATGTAAAATACATATATAGTTAATTCCTGGATGGCCACAAGGAAAATAAGAGTTCATTTATAGATTTGGGCCATGGACCCAATACATAATATGGATGACCATGATCTGAGTAATATCCTTATTAAAAGGTTTAGCTGAGGAGCCTGTATTGGCATGATCCTCATGAATGTGTTATATAGAAAATAGTATATCTCTGAGCTTGATTTCTACTGGATCCCTTTAATTTCTATTATTATTAATGAAGGCAAGATTCCTTCATTAGTAAAATTTCTCAGTTTCTATTTTGTGAGCCAAAGAAAGAATATTGTGGATAGTGGGAGATCATTTTACATGGCTTCCTATCTTCTGGATGAAGTGTGTGGTGTTCTCAACTATTAAGAATTATATTAAAACTAGATTCCTTCATTTCCTTTACAGCTAAATAAACTATATTCAAACATGTATTCCCATTGTTTCAGATATCGTATCCAAGATATATGTACTTATTTTTATTCTTATCTCTACCAAAAATTACATGAAAAAGTGACACCTATAATATCTGTTGGAATCCTCACTTCCTTAAGTAAAATGGGAGTTATATTCTTCTATCCGTAATATTTTCTTATCATGACTGAGGGAATCCTTATACCTCCTTTTTAGTTTACATTCTATGTTCCTAAAAATTTGACAGAAGAAGAGGTGGCATATCAGATTTACAATAGTATTGATGGAAAGTGTAAAGAAAAGAATATTAAAACATCACCATGGGTTATAGGAAATTTAATAGGCTGTCTGATTTGAATGTTACATCAGCCCATAAAAATTTATTTCATCTCCCTCAACACCCTCTAAAGAAATATGACCACATGAAAAGGGTTACCAAACACCTTCAGTTGTTTAGAGGAAAAATAAATATATCTTATCCACACAAGGATGATGTCAATGAATGTGTATGGATTACCAAAACACATGATAGCCTTGTTAGGATGAATATGAAGATGAATGCATAAATTCACCCTCCAAGAGGTACTATTATAAAGGAGACTTCAAAGAGAAAGGAATAATTCTATTTAGAATCTTCAGAAAACATCTCTGCTCCCTTTTCTCCATAAATTGAAACTCTATTTGAGGTTCAAGAACTCAGGCCCTCACCAACTAAATGCCCAACTTTAGTGGTATGTACCTTAACTTATTCAGATGAAGAAGACAAGGAAATTTAAATTGAAATATCATTTAGGGTATCTCTAGTAGAACCATCTCAATATTATCCCTCAACTCTGCATGAAGAGAGATAAGATTGGGTTGAGAAATCTATAATTTCTCATAAAGAATAACCAAATTCGGAGGCACAAGAAGAGCCCTTAGTAAAAATTGAATTCGATATAAGGATTGGAAGTTTGAAAAGGCTAACCAAAAATAATATGTCAACACAACAAGACATTGTTTGGCATGAAACTTAAGAAGACCTCTTCTCTCTTACAAATAAATGGGAATCCAAAGGCTCCCAAGTGTTGCAATATGAGGAAGATAAAAAAATCCTTGATAAGGGCTACTGATGAAGTAGTCGTAGAAGTAATGATATGTGTATGTGATAGAATAAAGATCTTGAAACTTAATTGAAGGACATATTTCCTGTAGGTACAATTTTTTATGTATAAGAGGCATTGTATGTCATCTATAATGTAATAAATAAATGCATCGAGGAAAATATGAAGGAACGATTCTACCTAAAGAAGAACAAAATTATCCTTAAAACCATGGTATCAATGTAGAAAACATTAATATATATATTTAACGTTATTGAGTAAGGCATTAGTAATGACCCATTAATTATAAACAAGGATGATATTTATATATGCTAGACATATTCTAACTATACTAAGGAAAAACTATGGGAATGGAAAGATTAGGTAACAAAACTATCTCTCTAGTTTGATGACATAGTTTTAAGAGGAAATTTTGTTCTCACAAAAGCCTCAGCTACGTAAGTATTTAACGAAAACCATGAATTTGTATCTTATAAAGAGTTTTATATATTTCTTAATAAATTCTTGTTTTATTTTCAAACTATAATAAAAAAGGAAAACAAAAAAGAAACTTCACAGCTCATTGATATTGTCTCCAAAACTAGGAAAAATATACATAAAATAGATACTCTGAAGGAAATCACAAAAAAAACAAATGTTACTCAGTAAGTTTTTCTTGATAAGGCTAGTGTGATATTTATAAACCCAATTATGGACGTAGGAAAGATAGATATAGATTAGAAAATTTTCAAGGAATTCGTTCTTGCAGCACAAAATTAACGTGATACAACAAGTCTCGTATAGGAACAAAAAACTAAGGAAGCAACTTTACATGTGGACCTAGATCAAAACCAGCCCAAAATTAAGAAAGAACCACAATGAATCATGAGTGGAAGAATTTGAGCGTAGTGAGTAAGCAATGAATTATTTATTACATGTAAATAAATTAGTGTTTATAATTTATTGAAAGTTCATGTATATATTCCAGATGATATACTTATCTAAACATGCACATAGTAGTTGTAAATCCAAAACTACCTACTAACTGTTAAGCTCCAAATATTTTGTTGTGGCATAACCTGGTAGATGCTAGGCTCAAAATATCTACATTTAATTTGTTAAATCATATTGAAACTTGTTATGAAAATATTATGTTGTTGCAGTATATATCATTCGCAAAGTTCATACTATCTTAACTTAGTTTGTTAAATCCTAGCAACTGTTGAACTCTAAATAATATGTTACGGAATAGCATAATAGATTCTAAGCTCACAATATCTTGGTTTATATTTTTAAATCCTAGTGATCACTAATATGCAAATATTATGGTATGACATAACCTAGCAAATGCTGAGATGAAAATATCATTCTTTGAATTGTTAAATGCAAGTGACACCTAAGCTCGAAATATTATATTGTGGAAGTACCTACCGGCCACTAAGCTCAAAATATGTTAATTTAATTTCTTAAATGCTACTGACCAAACACTCCAAATATTATGTTGTGGCATAACATATTTGTCGCTAATGTCATAATATATTAATTTAATTTGTTAACTCCTCACGTCTGCTATGCTCCAAATAGTATGCATTAAATCCTAACGATTGCTATGATTGAAATATTATTTCATTGCATAAACCAACAAACAATAAGCTCAAATTATCTACCTTTAATTATGTCGACACATTTTCTTGAACTATTATGTTCTGGCAGTACGTAGATGCTACTAAGTTCATATTATATTAATTTAAGTTGTTAAATTCTATCGACTACTAATCTCCAAATAATATGTTACGGCATAATGCAATAGATTCTAAACTCATGATATACTAGTTTATTTTTTAAATCTTATAAACCACTATGCTTCAAATATTATGTTGTGGTAGTACCTTAGCATTCACAAAGCTATAAATATCTGAAACCACCTAGTGTCTACTAAGCTCCAAATATGTTGTTGTGTTATAACCTTACAGCCACTAATCTCATATTATCTTGTGGTAGTACATAATGACTGTAAGCTCCAAATAATATGTTTTGGGATATCCTAGCGGCCACCAAGATCATAATATCTTAATCTAATTTTTTAAATCCTAACCAGTTCTAGGCTACAAATATTATTTGGTGACATAACCTAGTGGCCATTAAGCTCAAAATATCTTACTTCAAATTCTTAAATCCAAACAATAAATTCAACTAATTAATATAGATCTTAACATGAAACAATTAATATGTTGTTCATTAATCCACAATAATTTGATTATCAGACCTAGGGACGTAAACTTTCAATATTCTAGTGTCATATGCAAAGTTACAGATGTTTGAGGAGTGTACAGATAAATTTTTTTCACTACAATTAGGAAATAACAATGCTATAAATGAGCTAAAATCTTGAATTAAATACTATGGCTATGGAAAAGCATGAAAAAAATAATACAATAAAGGAAGGAAATGTTGCAATTCTAACAATGCAATGAATTAAAACAACAAACAAAGGGGGAGGATTAGAAAACCACAAGTGGGATATTCCTTTGGTGTTAATCCCTCCTAAGGCTTGTGTCTATAATAAATGAATAGAACCCAGATTCCTATTTCATCATCATGAATAATACAAATGGAACAATATAACAAGATTGTTTATCTATCGATCTAATTCCCTCTGTATTAATACTACCCTCGTTTACACCATTAGTCTTTCCTTTTTTTATATCCTCCATTATAGCATTGGCATGAAGAGATAGAATCATACTAGGAGTTATAGTTGGATTCAGTAAAATATATAAACCAAGCAATCCAGAAATTAGCATGTAACAAAACTATTTATGAGATGCTCTAATACAATCACATAACTTAACTAACTTATCAATTAAACAACCAATTATCAAATTATAAATTCAATAAACTAGTTTTTTGTGTTGTAATGCATAATCAGGTGATGGCATTGAATTTTCTCCTTGCTCACATATTCCTTCTCTATCAACACCTGTAATCTCAAGAGAAGTTTCCATATTGTTAAATCTCCTCAGAATCACGAATTTACATCTTTATAGGACCTCCTATGGCTACAGGCGCGTACTTACAAATGGGCCCCTTTGGCTTCCTGTCAGTTGTTGCAGATGACCTCAACATTGTGAATGAATTCCTTTGGCTACATGTTAATGAATACACATAACAAATATGTTGAAATCAAGGTTGATACTTATTCAAAGCACTATTTAACATCACATTACATCCAAAATAATAAATGCATACCATAATGCAAAAAATAAATTTAACTTAGTAATAATTATATTAACTAATAAATGTGCCATAAGTTCATGTCATAATGGAAATTTTCATCGATATCACCGAGAAACACAAGTTCAAGGGTACACATGTATAAAAAAAAATACAAGAGATGAGGTATTAAAACAAGAAATAAAATGACTCATCACCACCTCATCACCTAGAAACCACTAATCTCTAAACATCAACCTTTTATGTGTGATACAATTATATATAGATTTATATTTATCTTATGAGAAATACGTAAGGTTTAAGAATGATTATAAGTTCTTTAGTTTTGCAATGAGATTTAAATAGAGTTTTTTACTTTTTTGGCAATTTAAGACAATTTAAGAAGCTATCAAATAAATTTTTAGATATGAAGCCATCTACTTGTTGTAGCCTAGTGGCCACTAAGATATTCTTAAAGGTAATTATATCATTTCTATAATGAAGTGATGTTATAAATCTAAATTTTTTCATCTTTTCGTATAAAACAAGATTAAAAAAAGTATTGATCACTAGGGCTAAATAAAATTTTGTTTCCTATGGGAAAAAAACAAATGATCCATACGGCTGAAAAGCTAAACATATTTTTTCTCAGAAAAAAAATTATAACCTAGCAGATGCTAGGCTAGAAAACATTTTTCATGATTGAGTGTATTCCAGAAGGAGAAATCAAATTGAAAAGCTATAAACAATAGAAATTAAATATGGATTTTACATATAGATATATACATATACGTGTAGAATCATGAATTAATATAGAAAAACACTTTATCCTTCACCAATAATATGTATAATATTAAAAATTATGTTTTAATTGAAATGTATTATCTCTGGTGTCACATTTAATTCAAAATAAATTTTTAGTTTTGTAAATTGGTGGCCAAAATAAATAATTATATTGTCACAATCACAACGGTATGTTATTTTTTAGCATGGCATAGTGGCTATAAAAGGGAATATATATTTAAATATATAGTGATTACAATTTATATCTGATAATATTTACGTGTATATATAATATGTTTACCTTTCATTGTACAAAAATTATCTTGCTAAAGACATTAAATTTGACTATTTCTACATGGAAAAATGTATATAATTGAAAATATTTAACATACATTTGAAAACTTAATATAGTTCTATATTTTTAAAGAATTTTTTTAACATCAAATATCTTCTCAAAATGTCAAAACAACAACCATATAAACAATGTGCAATTAAATAATTTCCCACATTTATTTCTATCATCATAATAAAAAGTATTAAAGGTAGTCAAAAGGAATATCTAAACAGTAAAATGGGTCTTGTAAACCATAAAAATTTAAAAAAATGTGACTATTTGATAGGCCATCATTATCAAGAAAAAATAATCACATGAATGAGAGAAAAAAATCTAAAAAAAATCTAGAGAGATACATAGAAAGGCGGAAGTGGGAAAGTGTTCAACATAGAGCAATAATATAGATGAAAAGGGATTAATGTTTTGTCGTTAGGGTACAAAAAAATTTGTTTTCATAAAGAACAAGGTGCCCTGACAAAGTGATCAAAAGGAATTAGAAATTAGGGCTAGACCACATAGCGTGATTCGGTAGGGAAAAGCATGGTTGAACTGTCATGCAAAAAAAGGAACTATTCGAAGTAAGAATGAATGAAAGATCTGACAATCACAAAAGGTACACATTTAATATAATATAATTTTTTAATAAATAACTTATTTGGTAATATCTAAGATTATTTCATGCTCAATTATTACTATGAAACCTCTATTTGTTCCATGAAAAAACTATTTGCATGATTCTATCTACAACCTCTTTTTCTTGCCTCCTTTGTGTGCCTCCTTTTTTTTTCTGCTCTGCAAATGACATTATAATCATTGCCTGATTGTTACCTTGCAAAAATGGCCAAGATTCATGCACTAGGCACTACAATCTACAGTCTACTTGTATTTTTTTATGATTTCATGAGTTTCTTTTATGCAAGACCAAAAATATAGAAATTGTAAAAATAGTTTTATAGGGTTTTTAATATTTTTTGGCACATTCAACATTAAAAATTTTGGAAAAATAAAAATTTCGGTATATGAAAATTTGAAATTTTTGTTTTTCCCTCATTACACAAAAAGTGCAGGATATTTAAATTTCAAATTCTTTGAAATGCAGGGGAATTCTTCATTCAAAATTTGAATTTACCCCTCTTTAAGAAAAGGTTTGGTCTATCAAATAACTAAAAAACATAATTTGTTTTTATCTATAACATAGATTGATATAAATATACTAAAAAATTATTATAAGAAAATAAAAGAAATAAATTCTAAAAATTTATAAGAACATCTATTTTTAATTTTTATCAAAATCAATTTTAACATTTTTAGATTTAGTGTGGGCTAATGTAATGTAATTTTCCAATTTAAATGTGCCATGTTGAAATTTTGAGCCAAATAGTTACACAACAATATAATTGACACATTTATTATGAAATTTATATTTAAAGAAACACCTATAAAATATTTGAAGCCTATATAAATCTGCAATATTATTATGTAAATAGTACCCACTAAAATGATGACATGTGGCATGCAATTTATAATTTATATTTTGCTTGTCAATATTTTGGTGTTATTTACATTTTACATTCATAACCCTAAAAAATAAATTTCTTCTTCACAAATAGTCTCATCAGCTTATATATATATAAACAACTATGATAATGTTGAGATCTATTACTATGATTTGTTATTCTAACGACGAATATATAATAATAAAGTGTTAGGTCTTAGAAACCACTAAATTATTCCTTTAATTAGGTGTTAATGAACTACAATGCATGTTTTATGTTCACCATTTATTTATCGACGAGAAGCCTATTGGTTGTTAGCCTCAATATTTTCTAGGATTCCTTTCCAGCAATGTATGAAAAAATACAAGTTTTCAAACTCAATTATAGTAACTAGATAGTCAAGGAGAAGCCTAGTGGTTGCTAAGATCTGTAATTT
This sequence comes from Taxus chinensis, assembly GCA_019776745.2. NCBI lineage: Eukaryota > Viridiplantae > Streptophyta > Pinopsida > Cupressales > Taxaceae > Taxus > Taxus chinensis. Next base: position 365,955,861 of record CM034148.1, read on the forward strand.
TTGTTTCTTATTCATTTTTTATTTTCATAATAAGAAAATGTTGAGCTTAGCAGCTAATATGCCATTCTTTTCGATAAGTGATGGCGTTTCGAAATTGAGAAGCATTTTCTTTTATACGAATTGATGTGAATGTTTTGTTAGAACTACATAAGGTTTGATCCCTCTCGAGGGTATGTAATGGAGTAATTAGCTTCACCAGGGATAGTCAACTCAACATGTTTTTTTCAATGAAAATCCCCAGCAATCCAAAGTTGTACAAATAATGTTTATAATGACAGGAGGTAATTGTAGGATCCTAGTAGTCGCTAAGCTAGATAAGGATTTTTTATTCTATCACTATTTTCAAAATAAGAAAAATTTCATCTTAGCGTTTTATTTTTCATGCATTTCAATAAATATTTGATCTTAGTGGTCGCTAAGAATTTTCTTTGATAGAAATCGAATTAAATTATATATTACAAAGAATATATGTTATGAAAACTACAGAAGGCATGATCTCTCTTGAGGGTATGTAGAGAAACACTAGGGTCCTCCAGGGATAGTCCATCCAATATGATACAATTATAATGAATTAAAAATAGTAGCAATCCAAAGATTTATAGATAAGGTTTACAATGACAAGAGGTAATGGTAGGATCCTTGTAGCAGCTATGCTAGATTATGATTTTTCATTCTATCACTATTTTCAAAATAAGTAACCATTGAGCCTATTAGCAGCTATGTCATTACTTTCAATAGTTAATGGAGCTTAGTGATCACTAATAATTTATTTTATATGAATCTGTGTGAATAGATGTCAGAAATAATATATATTTTGAGAACTATATAAGGCTTGATCCCTCTTAAGGGTATGTAGTGTAGAACTTGGATCCACCAGAGATAGTCCAACCAATATTATACAATAATAATCAATGAAAATAGTAGCGATCTAAAGTTGTACAAATAGTGTTTAAAATGACAAGAGGTAATGGTGGGAGCCTAAAGGCCACCAAGATAGACCATGCTTTGTTATTCTATAGTTATTTTCAAAATAAGAAACAAGTTACCCTAACATATGCTATGTCATTCCTTTCAATAAGTAATGGATATTAGTGGTCACTAAGTATTTTATTTGATACGAATCGATATGAATTATATGTTACAAAAAATATATATTTTATGAGAACTACAAAAGGATTTATCCCTATCAAGGATATGTAGTGCATCACTTTGTTTCACTAAGGATAGTCTAGTGAATATGATACAATTATGATTAATGAAAAATAGTAGTGATCCAAATATGTACCGAAAGTGTTTACAATTACAAGAGGTAATTGTAGGATCCTAGGGGCTGCTAAGCTAGACCATGATTTGTTATTTTATTACTATTTCAAACTAAGAATGTTTTGAGCCTATCGGCTACTATGTCATTCCTTTCAATAAGTAATGGAGCTTAATAGTCACTAAGGATTTTCTTTGATACTAACTTATGTGAATTACCTGTTATGCACAATATATTCTAAGGCTCAATTTCAAATAAGAATCCTTAAGTATTAGATGTCGCTATGTTATTCCTTACAATATGTGTTAATGAATAACTAAGCATTTTTATGTGTAACATATATTGCTTAGCGAATGATGACTCCCTTATTTTGATTTATTTCTCAAAAACTATCTTCAAAATATGAAAAAAATAAGATCTTAGTGGAATCTATGTTATTCCATTTAATAGGTGTAAATGAACAACAACAAATGTTATAAATTTTCCATTTATATGTTGAATAGAAGCCTATCTGACACCAAGATCTATATTTTCTAGCATTCCTATCAAGATATTTGTGGAATGTTATAGGTTGTCCGACTCAAGGATAATCATTTCAAAATATGTTGTGTGTTAGCTGACTATAAATGTTTTTGCTAATTTGTGTTATTATTGATTCGACCCAAAAAATATGAATTACTCTAACTAGTTTAAGGCCATATATCATGCCCAGTCAAAGCCTAGCAGTTTCTGACCATTAATATAATTACTCCATAATGATAAAAAGTAACTCTAGATTTTAGTGATTTTTAGGCTAATACATCTATCCCTTATCAGACAATACGAAATAAACAATTTATACTTCATATATGAACTAATTATTAATTTATTCTACTCCAATTATAGGTAAAATATCTTCCATTGTTCTCACTCTGTTCTTGAAAATTACACTCATTGAAGGTGATAAGTGTTGGAAGAAAAGAGATAAGGAATGTTTTATGTTGGTACCCAAATCAGTCTTCCCTTTGTAGACAAATAACATCAACCGGATGTTTAGAAGACGATAGATCTAGATCAATGTCATTTTTTATCCAAGGAAGGATCTCATCATCTCTTTATCACTCAAAATTGGAAGGATTCAAGTAGTACCATGCTAAGGGTATGACCTACCCTCCTGCTTTAGGCTTTCCCTTTAACCAAGGTGAGAGGAACCGTTTTGTAGTCTATAATTGTGAGAGGAATGGATATATCAACAATATTTGGCACTCTTTTATGAAATACCTGAGAAAAAACTTTAGGAAGACATGCTCAATTCAACAAAGGATAAATATCACGAGTTGTCACTTCTAGAAAGTGTAGATGTCTTCTAACTAAATCTTAGACTACTAAAGACAATAAGGAACCAGCTTGTTTTGGCATTTTTTTGGATTTAATGAGAAAAGCATGGGAAATTCTAGTAAGATTAGTTAGTTTTGGGTGTATCTTATTTGGGGAATCAAAAGTGAAAAAGTTGATTATACCAGATTCCATAGAAACTTCAAAAAATGTTTGGATATGTGCCAAATACAAGTAAAAGAAACCTCAAAATAATGCATAATGATCCTTCAACTAGAGGATGTACGCTTATGGAAGCCCAAGAATGCACAGTTTCACACATTATTTAAAGGTTCAAACAAAAAATCTCGTGTTGAAGATTTAATAAAAAATCAGATATTTGCAATCTTTCATGCGTCAGATACACTCGAAGGCTTACGAGAAACATTTAACAAATTGGTGACATAGTTATTTTTAAAAAATTTATTGCACAAATGAAATGAAATCTCTTCTCAACAGTGCAATTTAAATTTCCAAAATGCTGCCAAAATGATAAATTTATGTGTGACTTACAGGATCCCTAAAATAAGATTGCAATAGAAGCATGGATAACAAATTTACCGTATATCATCTCGATGACAGATACAAAAATTCTCATGATTAACAACATTAAATCAAGACTAATCAAATTTATCAACAAGGGAAAGTAAATCTACAGTCTCAATGTTTATCAATAGATGGACACTTGCAACCATCTTGACATGATTAAATTTGAAGGCAAAAAGAAATTAAATCATTTCTTAGATAAGCTCTTGGAAAAATGGTTTTTCTTTGAGCTCTCTCTTTTCTTCAAATAGTTCTAAAAAAAAATTAGACCCCCCTTTTGTGAGAGTATTCTCATCACTTTTATACAATTCCATCCGTATTTTCATTTCAATTTTCCCCCCAAAATGTGGATATTTCAAAATTATATTCCTTTTTTACAAAATTCCAATTGTATCAATGATTCTTTTATGAAAATACTTTATTTGGCCTTGTTAGGTGTAAAGATTACGGGCCATCTTCATTCTTCTCTTGTCATAGATGATTAGGATATCATATCATTGCTTGTGACAAATGATTTCATAAGTCCTTCCACTTGGTGATTGGATGGTTTCTTCTGATATCTTTTGAGCACTCCTAGCTGACCTGAATTGATAGAAACTTTTCATCTAATATCCGAAGATACATCTTGGGTGTTTTTCAATCCTTCTTATGCCTTCTTGGTTTAATTATCCCACATGGATCTTGTCAAATATAGTGAATTCAACAATCATAATTATTCCGCATTCAATTCATCTTTTAAATTTTCCTCATGTGGGCTAAGAAAGATCTTCCTTTATCTGGTGGAAATAATTTCTTTCAATTAGATCATTATGTGCCACTTATACTATTAAAACTAGTCTTATCTCTTCAACAGGATGCATTTCTCTTCTTATCCTATAAGTGAGTAAATTTTTCATAGTTCTCTATCAGTGACATAGTGAAAGTTCCTGTGGAAAATAGTTTGAAGGAAATATCTTCCAAATATTTGAATCAAATCTTTGAATTGCATGGTCTTGATGAGGCTTTCATTAGGGCCTTGTTTGACATAAAATTTGCATGAGACATGGGGATGTACCGGGATCGAGTAGGGTCTATTATATTTTTCTAGATGACAGATGGCTCAAATGAATTCATGTTGAGGAAGAACAATATGTTGAACAAACTTCCCCCACTAGGAGGAAATTATGAAGGAGTGAAAGGTCTTTGAGCATTATGTTTTTATTTTATTCCTTTTTTTTCAATTATGTAAATGGACCCTTTTACCATGGACTGGGGCCCCTAAATAATTCCCATTTTGAATTATATTAGATATTTTTTTCAAGTGATGTCACATATAAATTTTCATTTGTTGATATGAAATTATTTTCTGTTCCTACATTAAGGACTCTCTAGCTTAGTATTAGCATCGGTAATGAAAAGAAACCACCACTATGCATTTAATGGTTCTTAATCATGTACTTTTCCTCATCCTCTTACTGTATTGCATTATTTCAAACCTGCTACAACTCATTCAAAAGAGATGACCTATTTCATGGTGATTCGTAACCCTCCTTACATTGTCTTCTTAGTTCGTAACTCTCTCCTTGAGTTGCATGGATCTGAACATTAATTCACAGGGATTTCCTTCATTTCTCATACCTTTCCTTTTTCTAAATTACTCCTGGGCGACACGTGGAAACATCCAAACCCTCCACCTTTCTTTAAATTTTTGGCTTACTAGGACTTCTCTACCATGCATAATCCACGTGGGGATGCTCACAACTTGGGGGGATAACTTTCTATACATTTTCAAAGGTGCATCAGGGAAACATGTGGAAACCCTTCCTTTCTTCCACGGGGACTTTCCTTTTATTGGTTTCTGAATTTCATCTTTGACCATCTTTCAAGTTTACAGAAATATTTTTCACCCGCTAATTGATACTTGGGAGAAGTGAGGTAAAATTTGAAAATTAAAAATGTTAGAGGGATTTTTCAATGATGGCATACCTTTATGATCCTCAACCATAAAAGAGGATGTTCACAACACAAATACCAAATTCCACATGATCCGAGTCATGAATTTTCCCCTCGACATATACACATTTTAAAACAGATCAATTGGACATGAGGAATTTGAAGGCAATACTCAAAGAAAAGGGTCGAGATTATTCAAGATCCAACAGTTTGTTGAAATGTATTTCCTTGAAAAATATTGTCTACCTATGTTGTTTTTTATTATAGATGAAAAACACGATGAATTTGGTATGGTTATATCCTCAACAGTTATTGACTCGAGGACACTATGTGTTCTAGTTGAACGCATTCACTTTTAAAATAATAAGTGTCTTATTTTGTATATGGATTTAGATCTTTCTTTATTCGGGAAACTAGAAATGTAATCCTCAATAGACAAATAAACGTATTCCTATTTACTATATGGTTTGAATATGGTGTTGTTAAGAGATTCTAAAAAACTATTAGTTCAAATGCATAGGAAATTCATAATGGCATGTTAACACTACTCAAAAAATTGTATAGAAATGATAAAAAATCTTTTGTTTATCATTTTTTGTATAGAACATGTTCCATTTCACCTCTAAAACATATCGAGTTGTTTACTATGTTGAGGTGAACATATTTCACTAAATTGGAGATTGGGCCATCTAAATCAAAGTTGCATGGGTTAAAAAAGAATAATAAATCAGGTACATTGTTGAAGAAAACAACCACTATATTCAAGGAAACAAAACCTGCAACTATTTAGCAGTTTCATTTGTTTTTGTTCATTGGTGAAGTATTTTCAATTGATGTTTCAAGGTTCCATGTACCACCTCCAAAATATCAATATTGTCCTATAGATGATGAGAATTTTTTCCTTTATGTCCACTCCATGTTGAAAAATATTATTCCTACACAGAGGGATGCAATTCTTCTTCCCTTCTTATAGTCTAAGAATAATGTTGTGGAACTCCAAGATCCAAAAGACCTAGAAAGGGATGATGTGAAATTTAATATACTTGATGGCCAACATACAATATGTGTGAAAAAAATATTTCTCACTCAAATACTTACAAGTATTTACATTCAAGGCTACTGTTTCAAAAGGATCACATTATGTATGCAAAATCATCTACCGAGGCCATTACTAATATTTGAAAACAATAGAATGAAGAAAAAAATTGATAGAAACCCTTTTTTTTATTTGATGTCATAGCTAGATTACTTTGGCAATTGCTAGGATGTCATCAATGGCCTAGATTGACAAAAAAATAGAAAAAAGAGTCAAAGGTAATTCATTTTAATTTTATTACATTAGTTATTAAAATTTACTTTTGTCACATAAATAAATAAAAAATTATTTTTACTTTAAATACAGAGCTTTGAGAATAAATTCCTTTCAATTTTCCAAGCACAAAAATAGAGAGTCTATACAAAAAAATGGATTTTTCTATTGTTTCCCGATGATTTATGGACTAAACAGGCAATACCATTTCAGTTGTTTAGATCAAGGCCTTGTTTATTGACTTATTAATTATTATCATGTTAAAATTTAGCCAAATTCACTAGGAAGATTCACGTCTAACTCATTCAGGTCTACTATAGGAATGACCAACAAATAACTATCAGTACTAGCTGATAAAGTGCAATCAGGGGTTGTCTAGTTAAATTGATATGTTAAGGAAAGTGTAATAGAAAATATATTTGATTATTATTACTGGAAAATAAAAATAGACAAAAAAGAGAGAGAAAAAGTTCTACATTATTTGAAAAATAAACATCTAGCTAATATTTTATAACCATCCTTTAGTGAATCCAATGTAATTGAAAATTTTAAATTGCATGAATCACAATACTATAAGTCGTTGTAATGTTGGGTGAATATAGAAAAAGGAAAAAAAAAATGATTCCAAAATAGGGAAAAAAGGTGAAAAAAAGAAATACCCTATGGTGGAAGAATATCTTCATGTCGAGTCTCAAACAATATTATAAAACTACGCGATTTCAATCGAAGAAAATAATCCAACAAGGGTAGAAGACAAAATATTTTACTTGTCAATGTGCATATCCATTCCAGCTTCCATCAACTTTATCATCTATTCCTGCAACCAATCCTTTCAATGTTTAATGTGTGATCGCTGATTTTTGTAATTTATCTAGTGATATTTATTTTGATGTAATAATGAATCTACTAATAGTTATTGGAACCTGTGTGTTTGATTGTATTGTTATTTTTATCATACCAATTTATTATTCAAAAATGTTAAGAGAAACAATAAAAATATACATGTAAAATGACAAATATAGTGGAGAATCAATTCCGGATAGATGTTATAGAATTTTCGACAACAATAGTAAATTTAAAAGTTTGTTTCTTATGCACATAATAAATGGTGTGCACAACTGCAACAATAATGATGATGATAAAGAATAAGTCACTAGGGATTAGATGGAGAAACTTCCACAGAAATTGGTAATTGTAAGAGAAATTGGCATACAAGGAAACATCCATCCTTTTCCTTGAGAAAAATATTATGATTTTTGGGTTGAGATGTTCACTCAATGTTGTTCCCAAAATTCTATAATAATCATGCTTTACGGAGGTAGTGTAACATTGTGTGTATTATTTGATTCAAATCTATCTGTTATTTTTTATTTTTGAGACACATAGTCAAGAATTTTTTTTAAACATTACTATTATCATATGAAGAAAGGTTCATCTCCGAATACAACTTGAACAAATGATGTTTTTTAGTTCATTTGATCCCATATAAGTTACTTATACATTTATATTTTATGCAGATTGTCAACAAAAAGACTAAGGAAGTAACCGATTTAAAACCCTTTCAACTTGACGCTACACAACAAGTTCAACATTGTGATTGACCTTCAATCATTTTATTAATACATTTAATGCACTCTATTTTAAATTTCCATGGTTTTCATTTATCTAACAATACTCTATTATTTACAGTTTCGATGACAGATGAGGAGAACATGGGAACATATGGAACAAATATAGAATCAAATCCTTATTTATTATTCATGTCCATTTATAAGCTAAAGATGCTAATAAGCCCCATAAATTTATAATATAATTAATGGTTTATGTAGAAAACTAACCAGAGAAAGTAACTATGGATGGCGCAGGGGTATCTGACACGATAAGAAATAAAAACTTAGTATGTTATACATGTGTATTTTTAAACAAAACTACTTATAAATGCCACAAATTTATAGGAATGATACCAACTAACTTTATGATGCGCCAGAATTAGCAAGAACTTGACAAGGTCATAAGTTGAGCTCCGAGTGTCCGTTTGAGTCCTTTTTTTTTTGAAACCACATGTTTCGATGAGAAAAACCCAGAAGAAACCCTCCCTACCCCTACCATTTGGGGCAAGTTTTTGACACATTTTCAGGCCCTAAATCTACCATCTTGAGGCCGAAAATCAAGATTTAAGTTATAGTTCGGTTTTTTCCTATTTTTGGGCATTAGTTAATTTTAGTCTATTAGTTGCATTATGAGTTAGAAATTTGGGAATTCATCTAATTTAGGGATGTAGAATATGTGTGGTAATTTTTTTCCCCGTACGAATAAGCACGCAAACATACTAAGAATAGCAAGTTCTAGTAAACTGTTAAAAATAGTAATTTTTGCCACCTAGAGTAGATTTAGTCAGAGTTAGAGTTTGCTTGGCAACTCGAGTTGGGATTTTTTTTCCTATTTATGAAAAATTGTAATTCATTATTTAGTAACAAAAAAGGAGATCTATTTTCTTTTGGAGTTCATTTTATTTGCAGTATATCAAGTTTGTTCATAATTTGGCTACATTCTTTAGAAGAGGGACCATTTTCAAAGGAGGAATAACCAAATAACTTATTTCAAATGTTCATAATGGCATATAATTCTCTACGTTTTGTATTTACCATTTCATTACTAACAGACATTAATTTCAATGCTTAGTCTAGCTAATGATGGCCTAGCATAGTGGTCACTAATCCACATAAATATCTCAGAACTGTTATCTGCCAAATTTTCATTTAGTGAATATAATTGTACCCTATCAGCCATTAAACTTCATTCAAAAGAAAGAGAACAATTGATATTATACTTACCATATTACCAAGGAGAATAGTATGATTTTTCAATTATGATTTCATTTTCCATATCATGAAATCAATTATGACTTTATTAATGTTTTTTTGCAATACATATTGCATCAAAATAAACAGAAGCGGGTAAGGAAGATCTAAGCCAAGCCATAAGCTTGGTTAGTAAGTGGTAGCCTCCTAAAGTGTTGATATTGAATTTACCATATTACAACAGAGATCGCTATGTTTTTACAAGTATACTTTCATTTTCCATAACAATACTTAGATTATATGAATAAATTAATGTTTATTTGAAATATATCTTGCATCAAAGGATCCAACTATGGGTAAAAAAAATGTAATCCTATATGCAAGATCGATTGGTAAGTGATATCTATAAGCTAAAATGTTGTTTATTTCAATTGGTTAGAATTGATATGCGGCTGATTAAAATAAAAATTATTTACTTCCATGAAGCTAGCTATGAAAATTTCTTATTTTATATTTGGATTCATTTATATATGCAAAAAACCAATCATACTCTACAGAGATGTAATTCAAGTTTAGGAAGGAGACTATCAACCTGAGAGGTGGCCTAGAAGAATTTATAAAGTCATTATGAAAAAAAATGAATTGGTATTATGGTCTAATAATGTCACTTTTGATAATGTTGAAAAGCTGAAAATGGCCTTCAATAAAAAAATTATCAACTTAATTGAATCTAGTACTCACTTGGGGAAAGGAACATTGCAATATAGTCGATGGAATTGTAATAAGATATCTAGAAAAGGTTTGCAGTAGAAATGATGTTTCCTACAGGTCGTGTATTACAATAGGTGCAAAGGGAAACCCTCATGAAAATGTAATGGTCAAGATGAAAATAAGTGGAGAATATTGTTCAAAATATATGTGGTTGATGACCGATTTGTACAAATACTTATCAATAATAGTGTTTCAGGGATTGAATGTGGTAGAAGGCATAAAATATTTGGAGCAATAAAATGCTAATTAACTAATTATCATTTGAAAATGTTATTATGATGGTACTGCTTAACATTGTAAACAAAATACGTTCATATGTTATTATGATGGTTCTTCTTGATTATTTGGTATATTGAGATTGTAAAAATATAAGTTGAGAGTATTTATATTTTCACTGACTATAAGTTGAGAGTGTGAATATATAAGTTGTGTATGTAAATTAACAGAATATTTTCAGTAAAAAAAACTTTGAGCAATTTTTAGTAATCAAATATGTTTTCCTATATAATTTTTGAGCATTCTTGAATACTATTTTTTCTTACAAAATAAAAATGTATACCACGTTCATATTAAATGAAATAACAACAATATAGTTTGTAAATATTCGTCCCCCTAAAACATTAGATTCGATTCAAAAAATTCTTGTAAAAAAAATTATTCCTAGTACAATAAGAAATGAGGAACACCCTTTGATTTTTTACTGACGTCACCACCTATAACCATTGGATTTTTTATATATAAATAACAAAAGGGATGTGTTTTTTATTTAATTTTTGGATTTATTAATCATTATCAACCATTAGAGTTTTTTTTTTTTCTTCATTTATAGATAAGAACACATGTAACATGAAGCTAATCATATTTTATATGAATGGTGTTTTGGCACACAACATCCACAAGGATGATTTGTTATATAGAAGCTCAAAAATCTTAGAGGCGACGAGCTGAACACAAAAAAATATTTTCTCAGACCAAATGTGAAAGAGTTATTGCAACGTTTGAAAAAAAAAATCAAAATAACAAAATGGAATCGGCGAGAAATTCTAATTTTGATGACACAATGCCATCATTCGTTCAAAACATGTTCTTAGAGGTTGGCAGCTTCACATTCATATTTACACAAGAATATTGTGTCGAGATCAAATGCACTAATTATGAAGGTTATGAGAATAGAAAATTATATCTCAAGAATATTAACTCCATTTGGTGGAAGTTTAATGCATAATACCATTGTAAAAATACGGTTCTTATAGATGAATATTTAGAGAAATACAAGTTCAATGATGTGGGGAACTACATAATTTCTCAAACATTTAACATAGATTCTAAGGTATAATATAAATGCTTGTTAAATGAGTTGTGGCCTTTTTTATAACCATTGAAGGACGTCGAAAATGTTCAGGATGTTATTATATCAAAAGCTCAGTTATAGGGAGATTTTTTTGGAGATTTACTATGATTTATATTGTTCATTTGGGAGCCCATCTTTGGGTATAGTGTTACAATAAAATTAAAAAATTCTTAAATTTTTTCACTATAATTCTACCTTTAGTGAAGCAATTTAAATTTAATGCATAGCTATATTTAAATACAAAAATGTATCTGGGAAGGTTTTATAGTTAATTTTAATTAATTTCATATCCATATTTAAATATGAAAATATATATGCAATGGTTTTTTAGCTAATTTGATATCTAAATTTAAATATGAAAATATATCTGGAATGGTTTGATAGTCAATTACATTCTCCTACACTAAATCATTTCCCTCTTCTAGTTTCTTCAAAATATCTTTGGTAATTCACTAGTTACGTTGAGGCTCAATCACATCATACTTAATGAACCTTAAAGTGTCTCACATATCTTAAATTTCATTATCCTAATAGCCACTAGGCCACACAACGTTTTAATTATTCAAATCTACATAGTTTAATCTTAAATAAATATTTTAAACTGATAAGGTCCTTATTCGAAAGTAAAAATTAATCTTGGCAGCTATTAGCCCATATAAAATAGAACATGTTTATGTTTTATATGGTCTAGCAGCGCCTAGGCATTATTTCTCATATCAATTTTGGATTCCCTAAAATCATTAAAAAAAATTTCCCATATTCATTAATGTAATGTGTAATATGATATATTAGACTCTTGAAAGAGGTATAATGAGTTCCAATATTTTAATTTTTGGATTTCAATATTTTGATTTTCATATTCTAATATATGTGATTTTAAAGTATAGTAAATTCCAATATAGGTAATTTTTTATTCCAATATGTGCACTTTTGGATTCCAATATATGTGATTTTGGATTCTAATATATGGAATTTTGGATTCCAATATTTGTGATTTTAGAGTTCAAATAATTCCAATATCTAACATTTTAGAATCCAAAACTAGTAATATTGCATTCAAATATTGCCTATATTTTTTGGTTGCTTGGATTGTAATAAGTTCATATTTAGTGAAATAAGCATTATACACTCTCATCTGATAATTAATATTGTCTAAAACCACTATCAAATGATTTTCCAAACTATTTAAAACCCATTTACTTTAGAATATCCATAATTGTGAAATTTATTTTCACATATTCGTGAAGTAATATCTATGATTTATTTTTAGGGGGCCTTAAAATTTACCCTACATTTTGAAATATAAGGACATCCTCTGGAAATTGATAGGAAATACACAACCCATATAGAAGTTGGGAATGACATAAATGAAGTGATTTAAGTCAATTTAGGGAAAATCTATGGAAGAAATCAATGTCAGTATTAATTTGAGAAAATTGGATCATTTTGGACATAGAGAATAAAGGATTTAATGGAGAAAGCCACCTTATTCTCAATATTTTGTGATTTCCAAGAGCATTTGAGAGCTAAAAATATATGAAATTAAAATATCTTTGATTCCTCCATATGATGGACATGTCGATTTTGGTTCAATACTTCAAAATCTTATGTGATGGTCTAAGAAATTATAAATTTCCCATTCAAGCCAAAAGAGTAATAAGACTTGAAAATAAAATTTCAAGTAGAATTGAAAGTTATTTTTATGGTCTCATAATTTATTTTTCAATCAAAATCATGTGAGTTTTTTCTCATAAACTCCATGTTATGCTACCAGGGAAAAAAAAGCACTTCTGATGTTCTAATTTTGCAGTGGGATAATGACATTAGCAAAAAACAATCTTGAGCACACTTTTGGAGGTTGATTGACCCTTACACTTTTTCCCAAGGTGAAAGGGTCATGAGGGACACTAGATTATGTTCCCATATGCAATTATAACTTTCATCACTTAAAGGAGGAGGAGGGGGCTATGGATAATAGCCAGATGGAAGATATATACAAGAAACTGAACTCTTTAAACTCTCGTTTAGGGAAGGCCAAAACCTGCCATGACTATAGTATGGCCATTTTTAGTGAAATTGTAGAGTTCATTGAACAACATGTCCGCAGTGTTTCCAATCTTAGCGGGGTTCTGGCATCGCTTTGGGGCACTGATAAGGAAAGAAAAAGGACCATTGAGTAGCTGGATATAACTGACTCTGCCCACATGACGACTTTGGGGATGTTCAAATCTTGGCAAAATATCAAATCCAGCATTGACAAAGCTGCCAAGAAGTAATTGAGGGTGCTTCTACTGCTTTTCTTTGTAAATATTGTTGTTTTTTTGCTATCCTTTAGCTGCTTCTTTGTTGTGTTTGTACTGGTTTTGTTTTGTTGCGGTAGCTACTCTCTAGCTACGTTGGACTTCGTTGTCATATTTGGATTTTGATCCTTTTCATTCTAGTTCTCATTGCTATTCTGGATTTTAGGCCCTCTTTTGTTCTCAAGGGTATAGTCCCTTTCAAACAACTATTTCCCAATAATAAAAAAATAACTTTCATCACTTAAAACACAATAAACATGTGTGCTAGGTAAGTGCAAAACATGAAATTTGACCCCTTCTTCATGTTATGCATCCCCCTTGGCACACTTTTCTAGGTTTTTTGTCCCTTTCACTATTTTCCCAATGTGTAAAGGGACATGAGATACATCTAATTACACTCCCCCTTTGATGGGAGATAAAGGCCCACCCTATCTCTATACGGGGCCCTTGTCTCTATATGGGACTCTCCCCTGACAGAGGATATGTATGCCCATCTCTAGAGTATCGATGAAATTTATACCCATCCATATATACATTAATAGATATGGGCCCTCCTATATAGAAATATATAGATTTATCTATGATTAAACATCAACTAAAAGTATTTAGAGTGCTAGAATTGCAAACTCAAACCTAACTTGAAATCATTCCCCATATTCATGATGCATGTACCCGTGCAACATTTTAGGATCAATATATCTCCTTTTACTTTTCCCAAGTTTAAAAGTGACATTCAGGATAAAAGCATTGCGCTCTCCCTCTCTCAGTTATCCCCCAAACACATATAAAACCACTATTGAGCCACTAGAGCTAGTTTCATACCCTTACATCTCACTCTCATGAAACCACAAGATGAAACATGTCATGATCTGATTCAAAACACATCCTTGTGTCCATTTTTACCCTTTTTCCCTCTTTTCCCATAGTTTTAGGGTACAACCACACACCAACCTCCATCCAAACCCAGTTTTGTCTGCTGGGTTAAAATTTAGGTTAAATTACAAAGTAAATGTAATGAACTTAAAACCCAAAACAATTAATCATTTTTCATTATTTCAAATAAAATTTCCCTCCCAATCTCACTCTCATTTTTGTTATATTATTGAACATATTCCAGAGACCTCCATGCTTAAAAAATGATTATTTCTCATAACCCAAAAATCGTGCACCCAATCTTCATGAAACCTCACCAAAGTGCTCCTATCACAAATTACTTTCACATGATACATCACTTAGAGGTTGATACAGCATGATTTTTTTCCATTGTAGAAATAATTTTCTATCCACGAACTCCATATTTTCCCAAAATGGTTGAAAATATTATTGTATTTTCCAAATGAATTCATGAGCCAAATTTCTTGAAATTTGGAGCGTTTGATCCTTATAAAATTAGCTTTCATCCAATTCATTTCTTTCATTATGAGGTTGACTATTATTATGGATATTGAGGACTAATTTTTATCTTAATATTTTTCCCTCTTCGATAAGATGTACATTTTCTCGGTGATTGAGCAAGTGAAATTGCATATAAAATAGAGAAATAAAATGCTCCTCTTAAAATAATCTTTCATTTGAGCCATTTCTTACATGATGAAGTGGAAGTTGTTTTTTGAGATGTGGTGGACTGATTTTTCCCTTAGTATTTTCGATGAAATTATCACATTCCCACTAATTCAGAAGAATCATCTAAAATTTGGAGAAGAGAATGCTTATAAAATAATTAAAGTTTTGAGACCACTCTCATCTCATTTAGACACCGTGGAGAGCCAGTTCTAAAAATAGTAAGTATTACCAAGCTTAAAATTCTATAAATAGTAAGTTTCATGACTGTTCATTCTCTAAGTTGTCAAATCTCCTTGCTTATCAAGAAAACTCAAAAGTGCTAAATTGAGATACTTAATAAACATAGACATCTTAGAGTTGCAACTAGTAAAAATAGAAGGTGTTGGGATTATGGTCAAAATTTACACACTCATTCCTCTCCCATTCATCGCACCAACCTTTATCACCATGAATCTCAAATACTTATGTTTGGATCTAATTCTAACTTCAAACATTGAGTATCCTAATAAGATTGACAGTAATGTAAAAAGTATGGAACTAGGATACTTAACAATGATAATGTTGATTGAACACTGAGAAGATGTAGAAGGTAATACATTATTAGTGAGATATTTAGAGTTGGAATGGTCAAAAAATTCAAGAATTGGAAATCATCTCAGGTTCAAATAATGTAAGTAACTTAGTTGTGTTTTGAAAACTTATTCAATGTTTTGGAGTGTCCACATCTCACAAAAGAAAGAGATTGTAACCATAATGTTTTGGATTAACAGGAGGTAAGAGATAAATATTTTCACTCACATAATTCTCTCAATATCCATCAGAAACATGCTTCTCATTAACAAAGGCTCCCCCATCTCTTCATTTTCACTTGTCTCTTTTAATATCTCTCCTCCCCTTCTCTCTCTAAAATTCTATTTCTACATTAGGAACACACTTATTCACTTAAGTGGCCTTATGTTGTATTGTAAAATTTATTTAAAAAATAAATAAAGAATGGAATTAATTTCATTCCTAAGGAACTTGAAATGTCACAAGTGGTGGTGAGATGAAAATTCATGTAGTGGGAGATGAAGAGGCTTTTTTGTAATCTATAAATTGGGATGGCTTCTCCATTCCAAAGGGTGGATTTTTTTGTTTTTTATAATTTATTTATTTTTCACTACTAGTAGTAGTAATAAGCTAATTTTTTCTATCTCTTTTCCTCTTTTCTTCTACTCTCTCTACTTTCAAACTTTGCAAACATTTTAATCTTGTATGACCAAGAAGGAAATTTTGGTCTTTGATTAATAAATCCATATAAATTTGTGTCTTTGATTTATTAATCTTGTTATTACCTACATGGTTGATTTATTCCTATTGAATGTGGACCTACTCTTGCTAATGGGTATGAAATCTATAAGTCTACACACAACATTAACCCCCACTCTATATTTCCCGATCTTTTTTTACATCTCTTCAAATAAAATTCCTCCCTTATACGTTTTCAAAGAACTTTTCCATATGTTTAATGTATTATTCGTATGTGATACCTAGCCTAACAACCATCCCACATTTCTAATATTTTTCATTCAACAAATGGAAGTGTCCCCATACCAAAGAAGGAGGTTACTAGCCCCTTGACCATCGGTGGAAACTAGTAATTTTCCTTGATAAAAAAAATATTTCACCAACATATTTTGGTGATTCTACTGGGGAATATATGCACTTGTGCACCCTATAAAGATATCTAAAATCCAAAAAAATCCATATTATATGAAAAAGCCATAAAAATTAAAAAACTAAAAAAATATCATTTGAATGTTTCAAAGCCTTGTCGAACTCCTATTAAAAATATGCATTGTTTATGATTACATTATTATCTAACATTTTGAATAAATATGGAAAAAGGAAGACTCACTAGAGAAGGACAAGTGAATCAAACCATAGTCTTTCATATTATTATATTTGAGCTGTAAGAATAAATGTATGTTAAACATGGTCTAATATAGATTCCAAGATAAACACTTAATTCCTCGCCTATTGGTTCAGTCGCATCTCATCTCTCTCATTAACCATTGAATAATCTTCCTCCATAAATGCTTACACTTGTACCTTAGGGACAAAACAATGGTCCACTAGCGTTATCTCCTCCACCTCAAGAATTACTAAAAGATCAAGAAATAACTTTCTCAAACTCTATAGAGAAGGAAATTAATGTCCAAATGATCATATTTTAACTTATATCACATCATGTGGTGCTCTTAGAGGGGTACATGAAGATGTTGTTGTTCGCTTATTCATGGAATCCTTATAATATTTCAATGTGATATTGTTTTACTACTTTCCACCTCACTCTATTATGAACATGGATGATATAAAAACTAGGTTTGAAGAAAAATTCAAAATTTTGGAAGATGTGCATGCCATCCTTTCTCAATTAGCACAGATGAATAAATAACTGAAAGATCCCATGAAAAAAAATGTGGCAATGTTTAACAAGTTGAATGACAAAATTCCTATTGGTTTTCATTATACTGCAGATAATCAAAAGATGTTTTCTTGAAGTTTGGTTCATTTTGTGGAGATATCAACCAAACACTTTATATAATACTCAATAATTTTCCATTAAAGTGGAAGAATACCTAATCATGTCAAGAAAAGATCAAGCATTATTCAATGAAGAGTAAGGTACAAATTTCTAAAATATGAAAGCGTTGATCATTGTTGCAAAATTATGGAAATGATGTGACTACATTGAAGAAGTAAATTTCTCAGCATGTATTATATTATAATCAAAATAAGAATCAAATTTTTGGATCACCCAAAAGGATTTCCTTGGAAGCTTTACCGGTTAATGTAGTATGTGTAACCTATGAAGATGAAGGAGAATAAATTATTGTATCATAAATTGAAAGCTAAGAAGAATATGGATATGTAAGAATTGGGTATTTTGAATACTCACTTGAAGAAGATCATGAATAATACATGGAAGATATGAATATATACTCATGTATAATGTTCACCCACTCCCAAACAGAGAAAGAATCATCTTCTCCCGCTACCTAAACAAATCAGTTGTATCCTCAAATGGTGATTCTACAAAAAAAAAAAACAAGGATCATCATTTCCCACTTCCATGGGGTCAGTGAAGAATAGGGCTAATACTACCTCATCCAAAGCTCCATCTAGCTCTTTGAGTAAGTCTCTTTCATATTCCATTGTTAAATAATATTCTCTTATTTGGATCCTAAGAATGCAAATCCTACTCACGTGTTAATGTTTTCATAGGTCCTGATGCTCCAATCACTTCTTCAACCTTTGATGACCATGTCAAGAAAGCCAATGTTTTATATTTTTGAGTCTTATTATTGTAAAAGCCACCCCAATAAATTTAATAGACTTGTCTCGTTTATCAAAATATGTAGTTAAAATTCTTGTTCTAGGAATCATACCAGCATAAAAGTATCTATTCCCATTCCCAGCATCACTCCTTCCTAGAACCTTCTTGCCTCAACATCCCCCTCTTATGGGAAAATATATATTCTTTATCTTACCTTATTTTTCAATGGGTATAAATTTAACAATAACATTATTGACTCCAGTGGCTCTGATAATTTTAGGCTTGCAAAATTTGTTAAATCTCTTGATATCACTCTCACCCCCACTACTTGAAATTTTTACTCCATGGAAAAAAAAGAATTGCCTCTTGTTGTCAAGGTTAAGGATGCTCAAGTAGCATTTGAATATTTTCCTGACAAGAAGATTGCAATGAAATTAATTTTGGCAGACATGCCAGCTTCATATGGTATTTTGTTATGTCATATTTTTTGTCAAGATGTTGGTGGAGATATACAAATGGATTTGTTTTATGCCACCATAACTATCAATGGTAAAATGAAGAATCTCCCTCCCATAAGGAAAATGAAATAAAGAGGTTCAAAAATGAAATGACCCAAGGGAGGACATCCTATTTCAATTTTACAGGTATGGTAACATTTTCATAACTTAGAAGGGAGATACCGAGATGCCCATATTGATGGAGGAGTACCTAGGTGCGAAAAATATGTTTGAGAAACAACATGATGATTTTATGGAGCCATAATTTGAAAGTGTGCACTTCCCATTGGATATATATGTAATTTCTCTACTTGGCGGTGATGAAGGTCATTGAATTCTTGACTTACATCAAGGAAATATCAAGCTGATGAGTAGTACAAACCATGAAACAAAATGGATATCAAATAACTTCTTGGATTGTGAGTCCTAAGTTTCTAATCATGTTTTCAAATTTTAGCATGAAGATTATTTTTATGACTACAATTGTGAATACAAATATTTCTCCTTTCCATTGGGAGAGGATGAATATTTCAAGAAGGAATGAATAAATGATAATGTGTTTGACTCTCTCAAGGTTGAATCTACTCAACAAGAATATGTCCCCCTTATGGAGATGAATTTTCAAGCTCTTGATCGTCAAGATGGGGAAAATGATGATTTCCATATTTCATGCCCAATATTGTGGTCATTATCTTTTCATTAGGATGAAGAAATGGGTATATCACACCATAGTTTGAATAAGGTAAAAATTGATCCAAAACATGTGAAGATAAAATGTTTAGAGTAATTAAGAAACATGGAGTACAAAAAATCTTGTGGCGAGGTTTGAAATATCAATACATTTTCTGATAACCAGCTCAAATAGACCATGCTCATAAAGCAGATAATAAAGAAAGGTAAAACTACCATCAAATCATAATACTTAGTATGAAAATAGGGATATTTATATGATGAATAATTATTCTTGTAGTAGCCAAAAAATGAAAAATGAGAAATCAGAATCATAGTTCAAATTGATAAATGATTAGGAATGAGAAAGAAAATGTGAAAGCAATAAAAGGTGATGATCTATCTGGGTGGAACCCAAATTACAAGAATTTTCATGCATATTTTCAAAATAAATTAAGAAAGGGGTCATACTTCCTTGACCCAATCAATGGGTTTACAAAACAAAGGCATTTGATGTTACCCGTGTAGAGTAAACATTCAAAGACAAATATGTACTACAATGAAAGTGGTTTGTCCCCTGGATGTAACATAGGTGATATAGGTTTATATCATAATTTTAATTCCATTATGTATTTCCTTTTCTACTCTTTTTATTTCCCTTTTCTGTTGCGTGTTTATTTTGTTTGTTTCTTGGTTGTGTTTCTAGATTTTCTAGTTGTTTAGTGATGTGTGATGACTCTACTACCCAATGGCAAAGGAAATGTTATTCTTTGCCATGAGATACATGTGGTTATTCAGTACCAATTATGATCTAATGTCCCCAATTTAGATTCAACTATTGTCATGATAAATTTCTAGCATGCAAAATAGAAAATATTGGTCATGATAACTAATCCTGCCATTTGAAAACCTTTTTCCTAGTCATCATGAACCCTTCCTCTAGCTAGACCATTAGCTCACACAGCCCCTCCAAATCTATAGAATCCTCATTATAGATAAGAGGAGCATGATAAAATGGTTTTAAAGTTTTTTTCATGTGAATGGAAATGGATCCAAGATGATTACATAGTAATACTAAGATTAGAGATGGAATATTGTTCTCGGAAGCACTAAAATGATAATTTTTTCCATTTCTTAACATAACGACATCCTCTAAAATCTAACAGGATAGACTCATCCTTTCTGGTTGTTTTACATGAGAGAAATGAATTGATCCAAGGTAGTTTAGGGTAAATCCATGGAGGAAATTGATATTAGGAATAATTTAAGAAAATTCAGGTCATTTTGGGGACATGGAATGAAGGCTTCAAAGAATAAAGTTGCCTTGTTTTGAAGATTCTAGGAGTTCCAGGAGGATTTTGGAGCTAAAAAATATGAAATGAAAATATCTTGGAATACTCCACATTATGGACACATCAATTTTGTTCCAAGAATTCAAAATCTTTTGTGATGATTTAAGACACTTTAGCTACCCCTTCAATCCAAAATAGTAACATAAAATAAAATTTCATGTAGAATTAGATCTTAAAAGTGGTTGGGATGGTCTCATTGGGTTTTTTGGACTCAAAATAATATAATATTAATCTCCAAAACTTCATGGCATGTTCCTACGGAATAAAAAGCACTTCTGATGATTTATTTTTTCCTTGGGATGACATCATCAGTAAAAATGCAAGTTTAAGCACAATTTTGGATGTTTTGTGTCCCTTTCACTTTTTCCCAAGGTGTAAGGGGACACGATGGAAATTAAATTGTTCTCCTCTATAAAAAAAATTCACTTTTTTCACTTAAAACACCACATCATGTGTGTTAGGCAAGTGCAAAACATGAAATTTGACCCCTTCTTCATGTTATGGGCCCCCTTAGCACATTTGTTAAGGTCATATCTCCCTTTAACTTTGTAAAAAACTTGAAATCTTTCATGGGGGACACAAAAGTGCACTCCCATTCCATTTGCATGTTTTCATCACTTTGAAACATCAACTTGAAGTATTTGGAGTGATAGAAGTGCAAACTCAAACCTATCTTGTAATCAGTCCCCCTCCTCATGATGCATGCACCCATAGTGCATTTTTTAGACTTTTCTATCCCCTTGAAATTTTCCCAACATAAAAATCTACATGAAGGGATAAAATTGTGCTTCCCCGTATCTCATTTATGCCCTAGATACATGTAAAACCATTGTTAAACCTCCAAAGCTAGTATTCAACCTCTTACATCTCACTCTCATGAAACCACAAGATCACACTTGTCATGATATGATGCAAAGCACTAACTTGTGTCCCTCTTTTCCCTAGTTTTAGGGTGTAACCATACAACAACCTCCATCCTACCCTAGTTTGTCTTGTTGGGTTAAAATTGAGTTAAAATTACAAAGTGAATGTAACAAACTTCAAAATAAAAAAAATTAATCATTTTTCAGGTTTTCAAATGATTTTCCCCCTCCCAATCTCACTCTCCTTTCTTCTATACTATTTAACATATGCCAGAGACCTCCATCGCTAGAAAAATGAATTTTTCTCATAACTTCATAACCGTGCACTTGATCTTTGTTAAATATTGAGAAACTTATCCTCTCACAAATTTCTTTCACATGATCCATAACTTTCATGGCATGAATTTTATTCCATTTGAGAAAGAATTTATCATCCATGAACTCCATTTTTCCCAAAACAATTGAATATATATTTGCATTTTCTTGATGATTCAGAAAGCCAAACTACCTGAAATTTAGATCATTTGATTTTCATAAAATTATATTTATATTGATCCATTTCTTGCATGATGAGTTGGAGTATTTATATGGATATAGAGGACTGAGTTTTCTCTCATTATTCTTCCCACTTCAATGAAATTTTCATTTTCTCAGTGATCCAAGAATCCAAATTACCTGAAATTTAGAGAAAATATTCCTTGTAAAATCATCTTTCATTTGAGACATTTCTTGTATGATGAGGTGGGGACTGATTTTTTCCTTAGTATTCTACCATCTTTTATGAAATTATCACTTTCCCACTAGTTTTTCTTAGAGAATCATCTTAAATTCATAAGACAGTAAATTAACCTAACTTTTGAGACAACTCTCGTCTCATTTAGACACTGAGAAGACACACTTATAAAAATAGTAAATCTTACCAAGATTCATAGTCTATAAATAGTAATTATTTTGATGGTTCATTATCTAAGTTGTCATTGCTCACATATCAATAACACTAAAAAGTGCTAAATTGAGACACTTACTAAAAATAGACATCCTAGAACTGGACTTAGTAAAAATAAAATTTGTTGGGATTGTGGTCAAACTTTTCACACTCAGTCATCTCCCATTCATATCACCATAAAGCACAAACACTCATTTTTTGATCCAATTCCAACTTCAAACATTAAGTATCCTAGTAAGAGTGACAATGATGTATCAAATATGGAACTCGGATACTTGAAAACAAGGATTTTGAATAAACGTTCAAAATATACAAAATGGAATACATTATTAGTGATAAATTCAAATTTGGAAAGATAAAAAATTGCAAGAACAAGCAATAATCTCATGTTCATATAAAGCAAGTCACTTAATAGTGTTTTTAACACTTATTCAATGTTTTTTTAGTGTTTCCTCATCTCATAGAGGAAGGAGATTGCAACCAAAATGTTTTGATTCAACAAGAGATCAGAGATAAAGAGTGTCACTTAGATCATTCTCTCTAGATCTATTGGAGGAATTATATTCATCAACAAAGGCTAATCCCTCTCCAGATTTTCACTTCTCTCTCTTCTTACCTCTCTTAACCCTTCACTCTCTGAACTTATATTTCTTCATTAGGAATGCACTTTTTCACTCTTTCATCTTATTCAGTTAATTGTCCTTATTAAAATTTCCTTTTTCAAAAATAAGGAAATGACTTAATTTCATTCCTAAGGAATTTGAAAGGTCGCAAGTGGCGGTGAGATGAAAAGTTGAATAGGGAGAGGACGAGACATTTTGGTAAGTTATATATTGGGATGGATTCTCCATTCCAAGGGGTTATCATTTTTGGTTATTATTTATTGTTGGTTTTTAATATTACTATAATTAATAAGCTACATTGTTTCATATCCTTTCTTATGCTCTTCTACTCTCTCTACTTTCCAACTTTGCATGCATTGTAATCTTGTACAACTAAGAAGGAAATTTTTGTCTTTGATTAATGAATCCATATAACTTTTTGTCTTTGATTCAATAGCTTTTCTATTTCTTAAATGGTTGATTTCTTCCTATTGAATGTGGTACTACTCTAGCTAGTGTGTGTGAAATTTGTAAGTATACTCATAACAATAAGCCCCTCTCTCCATTTTTCCATATCCTCTTTACCTATATTCAAAGAAAATTCCTCCCTTGTACATTATATAAGTAGTTTGCAATAGGTTTAATACACTATTATTGTGTGATCCTCTATCTAATACTCACCCCAAAGTTATAATTGGTTTTCACTCAATAAATGTGAGCCTCCTCATACCTAAGAAACAAGGGCCTAGCCCCATGATTATTTATTAAAACTAATAAATTTCCATGCAACTAATTATTTTAGTAACATGTTTGAAGTCATTTTGGGTTATTAAAGAGGGTTTAACACATTTTTAAGACCCACGATTTCACAAATAAGAATATTACAATCAATATCACATGCAAAAAAGTTGTTAAAAACACCAACATATTACTATACAAAACTATCAAATGGTTATTTACCTAAGTAATGGTGTTCTCCCAACTTAGTGTGTAGTTTTATAACTCAAAATGAATCTTCTATGGGACACTTCCAGCCAACTCATCAACTTTTTAATCCCATATTATTTTCTATACTAATGGAATAGCTAAGTGCATCTATCTTATTATGTCTTATTTTATTTATCACTTCTTTCAATATATCTATCTTACACATTGTTGTATAGGTATATTCTATTTTGCATTTTAATATTGAATTAAGTTATCAAAATATATATCTTTCATCTAATAATAATTTTAAATTGAATTATGTAAAGGGAATTAACCCCCTTTCCTACACTCATAAATCATTTTTGGGTTAAATTGGTGACATCACAATGGAAATGATCCTCCTACTAGCACAACAGTTACTTTATTATGGAAGTAATATGTTATCTTTCTTGGATTACTCTCTCCTCCTCCATGTCTTAGTAACCCAAAAAAATGCAATCTAGTTTATTTAGAATGCATGCATTAATACCCCAAGTTAGATATACCTCTTTTATGCATTATGCATTACTTCATATGTTTGGACTATAATAACATATATACCCCAATATGCCATTATATTTATGCTTATGGGATTTATGTTATGTTAGAACTAGCCCTCCTAAAATCATAATAGGTGATTGATTATGGGACAAGTATGTTTTCTTGATTAATCCATTTTCCTCCTAGATTATACTTTTAAAAACAATGACGATATTCATATAATAATTTAATATTTTTGTATACATTTATGGGATTTTTTAGTAGAAATGTGAAAATGGTTAAAAATATATTGACATAAAAATCTTAT
Source organism: Taxus chinensis (assembly GCA_019776745.2). Lineage (NCBI taxonomy): Eukaryota > Viridiplantae > Streptophyta > Pinopsida > Cupressales > Taxaceae > Taxus > Taxus chinensis. The sequence goes on from CM034148.1 coordinate 365,981,070, forward strand.
TTTCACTCATTAACAAAGTAATAAAATAACCTAAATTTTCATTCTAATACATTACAAAATTACTAAATTTTTTTTTTTTGAAAATGGTGTTGTGAAATTCTTGATAAGGTGGATGAGAGGGTTTTCTCTAACATGAGTAACACCATTCTTGCTAAAATATGAGGAAGTAGACCCAATATTGATGAATTCAGGAAATGGGCTTGTCAGAAGTGGTCTCCAAAAGGTGTTATGGAAATTATTTCCTATGCCAAATCTTTCGTTGTGGTTTCCCTTTATTTGGAGGAAGACTTGATGGATATCTTAGTAGGAGGTTATTTGTTCATGGTTTGGGATGATGTGTTTGTCCAAAATGGAAACGGGGCTTCAATATGCTTGAGAATACTACTAAGAAATATCCAGTATGGATTATGATCCTTGGTTTACCTATTAAACATTGAGACCTTGATATTATTAATCGTATAGCTAAATATATTATATCATTGGCCATTATTGATCAAGTTACTAGTGCTAAGTCTTGGATGTTATATGCTTGATTCAACATAAATGTGATTCCGCATACCAAACATCCTAGAAGAATAACCATAAATTATAAATGGGGTTCTCATGTTCAAAAGATTGATTATGGTATAGATCCCTTCATGTTCTTCTCTTTCTTCAAAATGGGCCATAATTCTAAAGCATTCCCAAAAACTAAAGAGGTGGATGCTATTAAGGATTAATTCAAATTAAAATGTGACCCTAGGGATGACTAGAAGGGTAAAGGTTTTTTTAAATATCATATTGAGGAAGGCCCATATAAATAGGTCCTCGTATGGGTGCATCTTCCAAAACTTCCTTTTGGAAATAAGATAGGTTAGGAACATGACACTCTTATTGTGGATATATTTGAAGTGTATGGAAATCAAGCAGAGGATAAAAAAATTGCAGCAATACTGGAAATAGAAACTAAGGATGGGTTGGTGGAATATGTTTCATTATAGGAAGGTAATATTATAGGATCTATTGTGCCAAACACTTTGGAGTCCAATTTATTCACCAAAATACAAGAAGATTTGTCTTTAGAGATTAGTAACAAGTTCAATATGTTTTTGCCTCATCTTGAGGATATTTGTATAGTGGAAAAATATTTATAGAGAGCTCTAGATTAAATTTGGAGGAGGGGTTGGAGGGTTTAACCCATGTTGATTCACCTTCTCACACAAAGGATTCCCATACTAAGGATGAAGGGTTAAATACTTCCTCTATAATAACTAAAACGATGGAGTCTGAAATATTAAAAGTGGTGAATTCCCCTATTTATCCTTTCTTTGTTGCTAAGAGAAGCCCAAAATTAACACCAAAATGGAAAACCACTCCTATGACGAGGGGGGTCATCTCCAAAGTGGATGTCGGTGGAATTAAATCTTCTCCAGGAAGGCCATCAGAAAAGGAAAAACATGACATAACCTCAACGAAGGAGGTCATTAAATGATGACAAATACCCTTGTTAGTAATCCTTAAATCAAATGTTGACTAATCCAAAAATTGATCTAAAATACCTAATTCTATGTAGTCTCCATATTTTATACTTGTAAAACATGCCCTCAACATGTTCATTATTCTAGGAAAATGGATAATTGAGGTTGAAGGTGATCCAGACACCTTCGAATGAAAAAAGAGACCATTTCTTGTTAAGTTCTATTTATTAACTGTGAACTACCATGGACCTATCATGAAACTATTGTGGTTTGGCTGCATTTTAGTTACATTTTATTGGCTTTTTGGCTGCAATTATGTAACTACCATAAATTTTTGTCCCTTTAGCGCCAAAATGGAGAATTTGAACAGTTGCAAATTTTTAGGATTCTCAACTTGTTCATTTCACCTTCCTTTGATCCTTAAGGCAGAGTAACTATAAATAAGAGTGCATTTATTTATTCTAGGCAAGTTATTTTGAGTGTTAACAAGTGTGAGCAAAGAGGAGTTGGATTTATTTTTTGTTTTGTTCAATGAGAGTGAGTTCTTCTTTGTTGAGGATTGTTAGCAAGAAAATACAATTAGAAGGAGTGTTAAATCCCTCTCAAAGGCCAATTATTGGCAGTACTTTGTATTTTGGAGATTTACATAGTGAGAGGGAAGCAATTTTCTTACCTGCTGAATTTTTTCCCACCTTGGGTTTCTACATGATAAATTATTATGTCTCCTTTGCATTATATTTTCTTAGTTTTTAGTATAATTGTTATTTTTTTTATTATGGGTAAAAGAGGGTTAAGGGGACCGTACCCCGTACAAAAAGTGGAGAAAGATATATAGCATTGAGGATCAAATGAAGCAGCCTCTCCTAGCAGTAAAAGAGGTAGAAAACAAACACATCCACAAGCATAAGTACAAACACAATAGAAGAAAGACCTCATCCCAGGGATCTCTTCCCATGGGATCTAAGGTGCATCTTAATGGGAGAACGATTCCCTTTCTTTTTTCGATTCACCACCATCCATTTCTTTTCAGTAATTGGATTAATATTTTTGGTGTTAAGGATCGGAATCATAATTTCAATATGATCTAATGTGTTTTGAAATCCATCACAAAAAATTGGAGAAGTAACCTTTTCTGAATCAACCAATTCGAAAATTGAATTCTTCTGACTATAAGGAAGTGCTTCCACACTCTCATTTTCAAAATGCACTTCCTTCTTCGATTCAGAATCTGAGTCACTATCACACAGGTCATTTACAACCAAATGACTGGAATTTGAATTCTTGCACCAAGATTTTCTACCTTTGACATTGTTTCTACCCATATGGCACTATGAAGCTAAATTCCCAAGAGAAAAACAAGTTCTACACCTAAAGGAATACCCTTCATAGTCCAGATTTTGAATCCAAATTTTTTCTTCAACTTTAAGTTCAATAGTTGTTGGAAAATCTATAGATGTATCCATATCAACCAATATCCTAACATATGTAGTATGTTCATAGTCCATTGTCTTTGGGTAAATAGCTAATCATTTCCCTAGCGTATTACCAATATAGGTTAAAAAAATGACCATCTAGAATTGGAAGGGAAGGTATAATTGTTATTATTTATGTACATTATACTAGTTATAAGGAACTTCAGTGAATTACATTCGGTTATCACTAAGAACATGATCTATTTATTGTATTAATATGTAGTTTATGGATAAGATTGGTATAAGGTAAATTAAGATTTCAGTTTTTGTGTTGTTAACTTGCATTGATATATGATCCTTACCTGAAAGGGACAAGAAAGTGGTAAAGGTGTCCTTATTTCTTTTAAAGTAGAGATTTTCATAAGAAAGTGGAAGCAAGGAATTCAAGACATGGCTTGTAGAGAAGATGTAGATGATAGTGGAGTAGAACGTTTCTACAAGTTGGAGGAAATTGTGTCAATTTTTTCCAAGGATGTGGGTATTATTTCCTTATCCATAGGGAAATTTGAGTCCATTATGGGATTACTCAAGGAGAAACTTGGTGTTTAAAATGAGACACCAAAATACCATGAAGAATATGCTCATGAGTATGAAAAAGAGTATCCTCCTACCATTTTTACACATACTCCTTTCAAAGTATAGGCTAAAATAGAGATTAAACCTTATGATGGAGAAATGAATGATGAGAATCTAGACAATTTGCTAGCTCAACTTGAGGTATATTTTAGTTTTCCATCAAACTAGTGAGAGTCAAAAAAATTCCTTTTCTCCATTAAAATTTACCAATCATGCTTTAACTTGGTTCGAAATTTATGTTCATTATTTGGTTGTTAAGAACGTTCCTCTTATTACTAAGTGATATGAATTTAAAAAGATAATCAATAATTAATTCTATATTATTTGTTATGGGGAAGAGAGGTCCATGTATTGGTAGTATCTCAGGAAAAATTAAGGCCAGATCATGCACAAGTACACTAGGGAGTTTTGGAAGAAAGTTGTCTAGATGGGAAAAGATGTAGCAGATCGGGACCTTCTAATGAAGTACATTGGTGGAATTCATAGCTAGTTGAGGATACTAGTCCTTTTAGCCAAGCTGATAGATGTAGATGACACTTTTTGCTAAGCCCACTATTTTGAGATCGATAAGAAAAATATTTCATCTATCTCTTAGCATGCTTCAGACAAAGAAGAAGAAACCAAGCCAAAGGGAATGAAAAAAGGGAAAAGTAATAAAAATGTTTCTTCCATTGAGGATACTAAATTTAATTTTGGTAGTTGTGATATTGACACTCGTTCTGAGGAAATATGTTGGAAGATCCACCCAGAATTACATCCCTTCAAAAATAAGAAAAATAATAAGAAGGTGACAGTTTCCCTCCAGTGAGATGATGTGTTTTATAGTGAAGAGGTTTATGAGAATATGTATTTTCCCTCCATCCATATAGATGTATGTTTGGGTAATAATAGTAATGCTCAAGATAATGAGCTTACTAAACTCTTTCATTTAAAAAATCAGTTGAGGAAGACCAAAGTAGATGCTCTTTTTGATACTTGTTCGAAAGATAATTTGGTTGGTAAAGAGCTAGTTGGTGGGATGATGTTGGAAACTTACAATCATCCAACTTCGTACTCATTGGGTTGAGTAAAGAAAGGTGTAGAAATCAAGTTTTCTAATAAATGTAAGATCATGTTTAGTATTGATAACAAAATCATTGAAGAAGTTATTTTTGATGTTGTTCCTCTTGATGTGTGTGGTGTAGTGTTTGGCAGTCCATATTTATATATCAGAGATATCATCTTCATGAGAAGATCCAACCAATACTATTTGGTAAAGGATGGTAAAATCTATGTCATTTCATCCTTTGCAAGAGACTTGAATATTTCTTTGGTAAGTGTTACCAAAGCCCAAAAACTTAATTCTAGTGGGATATTTTATTTACGTATTCAAAGGGATAGACAAGATGAGTAAGTTATCTCTAAAACATATCATAACATAGTTACAAAAAAATAGTAAACAAATATGGGATATTTTATTCATTAATTAAGGGAAGAGCCTATGGGGATGTTTGTTCTCAAGCCCACTATTTATAGATCGATAAGAAAAATATTTCATCTATCTCTTAGCATTCTTCAGACAAAGACGACATCAAGACAAAGGGAACGAAAAAAGGGAAAGGCAATTAAAATTTTACTTCCATTAAGGATACTAAAATTCACTATGGTACTTGTGAAGTTAGCACTCATTCTGAGGAAATATTTTAGAATATCCACCCAGAATTACATCTGTTCAAAAATAAGAAAAATAAGAAGAAGGTCATGGTTTCCATTAAGGATACTAAAATTCAGTTGAGGGAGACCAAAGTAGATGCTCTTTTTGATACTTTTTTGGAAGCTAATTTGGTTAGTAAAGAGCTAGTGTATGGGATGACATTGGAAACTTACAATCATCCAAGTTCATACTCATTGGGTTAGGTAAAGAAAAGTGTAGACATAAAGGTTACTAAGCAATGTAAGATCATGTTTAGTATTGATAAAAAAATTATTGATGAAGTTATTTTTGATGTTGTTCCTCTTGATGTGTTTGGTGTAGTGTTTGGCATTCCATATAGATGTCATCTTCATGAGAAGAGCCAACCAATACTATTTGGTAAAGGATGGTAAAATCTACGTCATTTCAGCCTTTGTAGGAGACTTGAAGATTTCTTTGGATAAGTTTCATCGAAGCCCAACTACTTAATGCTAGTGGGAGATTTTTTTTTCTTCTAAGGGATAAAAAAGATGATTAATTTTTCTCTAAGACCAATCATAACTTATTTACTAATAAAGATTAATAGCATATGAGATATTTTATTCAGTAATTTAGGGAAGAGCCTATGGGGATGCCCCCAGATAGGCCAATTGAGAATATGATGTAGTTGTTACCTAATTCTCCACTTCCATACTTGGGATTCCACAGTAATTCCATACAGGATGCCAACAAAAAGAAACAACAATTACAGTCTTTATTTGAGAAATAACACAATTCAGGGGTGGTTGGTCACTCTGGTTTGACAGAGAATGTTGAGCACTTATATAAGTATGCTTTTTAGCCAAACATGTAGATAGAAGTTGCTAACTTTGGTATGTTTCATGTAGTGAAGAGGATTTGTAGTTATTATCAGTTTCTTCCCGACCATGGGTAAGTTTCTCCTTAGATTTTATGGACATTTTTCCTACTTATAGAAAATGATATGATAATAATTTTTTGGCAATAGATCATTTTTGTAAAGTGGTTATTCACATTCCTTGCAAGAAGACCAGTGATACAGTAGATTTGTTTATTGATGATGTGTGGGTTCATTTTGGTTTTCCTAATTCTATTGTGATAGATATGGACTAAAAATTCATTGGTGATTCTTGGTCTCTATTATGGGAAAACCTAGATATTAAGAGGTTTATTGCATGCCATCCACATGCAGAAGAGTAGATAAAGGTTGTAACATGTACCTTTGTCCATTTTATGAGACATCATAGGAATTGGGATGAGGATTTGGTATATATCTGACAACCTTATGATAGGTAAATTTATAATTCTACCAGGAAAACACTTTTTGAAACGTGTTTTCATGATTTTCCTAAGAGTTATTTTGATGTTGCTTTGATATTACCATGCAAAAAAATAGAAAATTAGGACTGGAAGTCCACAAAGATGATAAATTCATTGGAACAATCTCGTAGATACTCATTGACGTATAGGAATGGTATTCAAGAGAAGATGTGGGGAAGGAATTAATTCGCCTCATCATTCCTTGAGGATTTTAGGGACTTGAAATACTCAAATGGGGGAGGTATGATTGAAAAATGGATCTGAAATACCCAATTCTATGTCATATCCATATCCATATTTTATAATTGTAAAACATACCCTACACATGTTCATTATTCTAGGAAAATGGCTAATTCCTATTTAAGGTGATCTGGACACCTTCGAGTGACAAAAGAGACCATTGCTAGTGTTGGTGAGAAAATTTATCAAAGATAAATTAGTTTTTATATTGAAAACTCTCTAGGATTCTAAATCCCTCTATTTAACAGATGCAACTTGTCATATGTGGGTGCATGAGTACAAAGTGATTTTTTTCCTATTAGTCTTTCGATCAAGGATCCAACGAGGGCACTCAGTTGGCCCTGTGGAAAAATATTGCATATATCTACAAGAGAGGAATTTTCTATGAAAGTGGAAAAGGGACTAAGAAAGTTAGAAAAGAGAAACTAATGCTACAAGTATAAAATCAAAGAATTGCATACACTAGCTAAAAAATTCATTACATGCACTTGAATTTAGAAGAAAGAACAAATTCGTAACAACAACAAGACCAAATAATATTTAATGATCACAAAGTACCACTAAACTCCTCAATCAAAAAGGATTAAATTATTTCTTCCTTTATAGAAGCTCAATCAAAAATTGTACATAACATAGAAATAGAAGACATTTTTGAGTAGGGAAAATGGAAGAAAATTGCCATCTCTTTTCTCTCTTCACATGGATATCTCTCTCATGAATTCACAAAAAACAACTCCAATATCTAATAAGTCTCAGAATTTTTCTAAGAAGAAGTTCAAATGAGAAGCTTGTTATAAATTATAGAAGAAGAGGCGAATCTTCATCTTCTCGGTGAATTTTCAAACACTTTAATGTGACTTTATACTATTCATATTCCACTTGAATTTTTAAGTCCCTTTTATAAAAACAAGGAAACTAAAATTTTACATTATGTTTCTAAAGTCACTTAAAGTTATATTAAAAAAGTACAAACCTCAACGCATAAAAATAACATTGATGAGAGATACTGTTGAGTGAGAAGAGAAAAGAGAGAAAGAAGAGGAAGAAGAAGAAAGAATAAGAATTTTGTAGAAGGATGAGTCACTGCAGTGGATTTGATCTCACTCCCTAACTAGTTTCTACTTTGCACTACTGAGAAGGCCTATGTTCCTCCAAGTTATTTTTTGAAATGAGCAACTGCAGGTTCCACCTTGTCAACATGAGGAATGTGAACAAAAATCAAGGTATATGTCCATCCATCAGCCACATTTTTTATGTCTTTTCACTTCTTGAACCGTAATGAATGTTTCTTTGTAGTAAGTACGATAAAGGCTTGAATCTCTTAGAGGAATTAGATGGTATTATTAGTGAAGGATGATGGATTTTCTACTTCGTTCTTGACGTATTATTCAAATGGACCAATCTACTCATGAGTAGTTATATCCTAGCCCATTGTAGGTACTCCAAATTTTTGAACTTTTTGATTTACACTATCCTACAATTTGCACACTTATTCCTCTTTATCCTCTAGATTTTTGATGGTCCGATTGATTTCCTCAAACCGGATTGCCAAGGCCCTCGCCCAAACACGTGATAACTCTTCTAAGGGATTTTAAAATATATTCCTGTCAATTAACTCATAGCAATGATTGTTTCTTATTTCACCTAATTTTAGGCCCAAAGGTTCCCAATAGTTCCTTTATTTCTCCAAGGCCTCCTTAAGTGTCTGTATCCTATTTTTTGGCACACACATATAAGTAAACAGTTTTATTGATTCTTAGAATATTGAATTCCCTTTTTCTTAATTTAGTTAATCCATTCATTATTTGCTCCCCCCTATATTGTGAACTCATGTCTCTTTATGATGGATTATGGATTAAAGCTACTGATGGGCACAACTTCCTTAGTGAAAATTTTGGGGCATTAGGATCAAATAGATGTTGCACATAGAATAAAAGAGTTCAAACCTACCCTTTCATTTCATCAATCTTCTTCTTATACTCCTTATTCCTTGCCACCATATGAGCGGAAGATTGATAATACATGTGCAAATCCCCTTCATGAGTTTCTGGTCCCAGTTGAATTGTGTTCATTTCATAATCAGTAGGTGTCATCTCATCCACTAGCTTGATTACTTTGGGCCAATACAATTTGATGTATTGATTACATGTTTCCCCACTATAGAACCATGAGGTTGTATGTGTGATATTCCTTGATCTTTTTTATTTGTCCAATGAGACAATCGTTGATAGATCAAGTTTAGCTACTTGCTACATAGTGCGGGTGTCAGGGGAAATTATTTTTTGTATCCTAAGAAGCATCTCATCGGATGTAGGTTCAATAATAGGTTCACAGATGGTACCCTATTCTGAAGGAAGAAAATCTAGAATGAGAGAGGCATGGATGTCATCAAGAGGGGAAATTTCTTCTAGTACCTAAAATACTGAATCATCAACCATTTGTTCTTCATCCACTTGTTCCTTTTTCATGGGGTGTTCTTCCTGCATTTATGTGATGTAAATGAGAATTCTTCTACTTTGAGTTTATTTGGCATCTTCTCATCAGGATAAGCTTCCAATTCTATGGCATTCATTTTCAACCTTTCTCTGACGTGTTTAGAATAGGAAGTCACATCTATGAATTTTGAAGATGACTGATGGGAGACTTACTTCTGACTTGGGGGATTCTTCTTGATTGGATGCTCATGGATCACTTCTTTTGAAACCAATTTCTCGTTCTCCTCACAACCTTCTCAGTCTACTCTAATATATCCCATAATTCATGAACATACTAGTTGATTAGAGGTATAAGGGACATCTTGACTACCACATACTCAATATCATACATCTTTGTCCCATCTTCATGTGAAATATCTTCATACCGGGAGAACTTGAATTTCTTCATCTCACTGATCAAGATCTTCATATGGTCCTTTTCATGCACTTCAACCTCATTAATGAAATTAGTCCAGTAGTCCTCAACTTATGGCTCGTCTTATAATTTTGGGACATAGAAAGATTCAGGATCTTCTTGGATGTAAAAATTAGGCCTAGTGATATGGGAGTAAAAATTCTAATGATAAAAAATAACCTCTAGATGAGGTCCGTCATTTAAGATCTTGCACATGAAAACCTCCAGAGAGATAGGGAATGGATTCAAATTATTTCTCCTATTTCTAAGATTTTTATTTACTTGAATTATCTGTCTACAGAGCTCGAACAATACAATTTGATCAATAAGGTACTTTAGAAGCCTTAGCGGCGCTTGGTCGAAGAAAATGACTCACAGGTAGAAGAATGTCAAGAATTATATGAAATAGAAGCCATACTTCTTGATCAAGGACACCACTTGTGATGACATCCTAGCTTGTAGATGTCCTTCCAAGATTTGGACTACATACAGTGTTAATGCATCATTCACACAAGTGAAATTCCTATGAATTTCCTCCATCACCACCTATGGAAGTTTCTTGATAGTAGGAACCTTGGTAGTAATGTTTTGCATAAGATCCAATTCCTTGAATGATCTTGAGCTACCAAGGAGGTAGAGCAAGTAATAAGTCACGTGGGACATCTTTGATATAGGTACTTGGAGTAGTTGTAGATGGAGGTTTTCGTTGATGATCTACCCCAATTTAATTATTTGTTTTCCTTTTGTTAATATCAAGATGAAAATCCCATCATGTCTTAGAAGTCTCTTATGCTTTCTCCACCCATTACTCTACTAAGGAGAGTGATAACACTGAATACCCTTCTCAAAACTCACACCTTGGAAGGTTCTTGAGCATCCTTGATGGATTTCTCCCTATTTTTAACCATGACCCAAGCACAACTTCTTGTAAGAATGCATCCATTGTTTCCCATTCATGCAAGGCTTTGAATTTTGAGATGACGACCATGTTGGGTGATGTCAGTATCTGCAGAGAAAGAAAAATGATTTTAGGGATGATGACCACCATTTCTGTATAATTTTTAGCCCAAATGGTTCATGTTTCAGGCTCATAGTGATGAGAGTAGCCTAGGACCAACTCATGACTTTAGATAGACACTAGGTGTTTGGCGACAGTGAAAAAGCCACTGGTGAATATCTGATCTTAATTATTATTTTGGTCTTTAGTTTTCATGTGAGTTCTTCAATCATTTAGGTCAATGTATAAGAAATTTGGCTAACTCCCAAACTTGCTTCAAGATGAAAACTTGCAATGATGATAACTTGAGCTCCCGATGGACGTTTTCAGAAAAAAACATTATATGTTCCTGACTGGAAATAGAATTTTTAATCCAATGGTTGGGGTAACATTTCTTTATTCTTCCATTTTATTCCTAATAAATTAGAGTTTTTATTTTATACTGCACATGTGTCTAAGAAAAACTACTTGCAGACCTAATGCGCTAAAGTGTTGTGAAAAAAAGGTTACACCATTTTACAGATATTTTAATTATATTTACAGAGATGTATTTTTTTTCTCGTAAATTTAATTGGAGGTCCAAGAATCACCTTGTGAAGCTCAGTGACCATTTTGGTCTCTGTACTGACTTGGCCGTTGAACCCTAATTTTGGCAAAACTGCCCTAACTTCTTGAAGCTTCCATAATCTTCCTATATCATTTCCATGATGTCCCAAGACCTTTTTATCACCTCCACATCTTCTTAGGTTCTTATTCTCCACTCCATAGGGTTTCTCTAGCCCTACGAAGGCTAGTGATAGCCCTTCCCAGAACTGTCTGTAGCTTGCAGCTTTTAATGAACTCCTAAAATCTCCTAGGGGGAATGAATGGATTTTCCTAAATCACCTAGAGGATGAGATAAAATTATTTTGGGGGACACTTGGACTAATTGGATAGAACTGGGGTTCCTTGGAATGATAGGACTTGAAAAAATTAACACAGGGGTATAGTTGTCATGGTCAAAAATTGTTAATCTCTTTGTTGAACATTTACATGACAACATATGGCTCTAGCTTGGGGACATGAAATGGACTAAATGCATCAAATACATTACATGGGGATGTTTCACTCAGAATGTTTCGGCTTCTGGGAATAGAGTTACTTCTATCCTTTCATTCCTTTTAGAAACAGATAATGTTAGGGCTAGGAGGAATACCTGTTGAATGTCGAGATGGTGTGCGCGTACCGTAGAGAAAGATCAGGTTGACTGCGAAGAACTCCTTTTTGTCTTGGAAGGACTACTGGTTATTGACGAAGATGCAGGTCCAGGAACTCTGATGACAAAGGCAGAACTTAGGTAAGATGGCTTGACACATAGAAGATGAGAGATCTCCCTCCCGATGATCAGCTGAGTATCACAGGTTTCTGGCTATTCCGTTGCAGTTTTGGGCTTGATCTCCTTTGCTACAAACTCTTCTAGTTTCTTCACTCGTCTCTGCTTGGCCAAGTAGAGATCCGGATTCTCTTGATCGCTCCTGCTGATCTCTCTTGATCCAAAAATCCCTTTTTTTGTTTTTGGTTTGGGGATCCCATTTACAGGGAACCGATGGCGGTTACGTAACCGACGGCAGTCGATTAGGAACCGGTATCGGTTAGGAAAAAGTAGGCTACTTTTAGTAAAATCACCCACTTTCCCTGCTTTTCTCTCGAGAGATTAGTTGCAGGCTTGGTCAAGTGACTAGAAGGCCGGTTTTGGGTGCGAGAAAGGGGTCATTAGTCATGGGTGTAGGTGTGGACCAAGTTATAGGTCTTAATTAGGTTAGTTTAGGGTTAGGACTAGGTCATGATGAGGTGGAAAAATGAGGTGGCAGGTAAGGTGATGTGGATTTATCAATTACAAGGTAATTAATAAATAATTGTGTAAGATTTAGGTGATGAGGTTAGGTTGCGAAATGAGATGCGGGTCACAAGGGTTCGTAAGACACAAATTTGGTGTCTACATTAGCCCCTTATTGTCATGTAGCTTATTTTGTACAGCTGCACGGACAATAATATGAAGTGGTTTCCCCTGTTAAGGGTATAGGTAATCCCCCTCAAATCTATCATAGATTGAGAGAACTTGAAATCAGGGATAGGGTTGATAAAGGGTAAATGGTGTAGAGATGATGGGGAGAAGTCGGGGTAAGTCTAAGGAAGCAGACGCACGTTGAAATGCAATAGTATGACTAGGGTGCATGATTTGATGAGCAAACCAACAATGCATAGGCAAAGGTCAATAGTTTATCCAAACAAGGGTGATATAATCCTGGTATCCAAGGCATAGGAAGTAGCTCCAGGGTATATAACAGGTAAGGTACAGGAACGTTTAGGCATGTTCGGCAGTACCAAATGGTTGGTTTGGTTGAGATAAATGTCACGGTCTAGGTCTAGGCAAAGTTGGTCGACAGATCAAGTCAGGGACCCTAATCATGCTAAAACACGAACAGGTGAGCTAGATGGAACAAAAAGCTACATGATGGGTGGATAAAAGTGTATGTTGTTGATGTTGGGTAAGGTATTGAAGTGATACGGCCGTGGGTCAGGCCAAGTTGTTGGGTTACGGCCTTGGGTCAGGCCAGATAGGTAGGTTGAGGCCTTAGGTCGGGCCAAGTTGTTGGGTTGCGGCCTTGGGTTGGGCCAAATGGTTAGGGTGAGGCCGTGGGTCGGGCCAAATGGGTAGGGTGAGGCCTTGGGTCGGGCCGGGTGGGTAGGGTGGGGCCTTGGGTCGGGCCAAATGGGTGGGTGGCGGGGCCTTGGGTCGGGCCAAATGGTTAGGGTGAGGCCTTGGGTCGGGCCAAATGGTTGGGGTGCGGCCTTGGGTCAGGCCGGAGTGGTTGGTTGCGGCCTTGGGTCGGGCCAAGTTGTTGGGTGAAGTCAAAAACGGCTAAAGAGCAATGGAGCATATAGGTGATGTGGTAAAGAGGCAATGTGGTGGGAAAGGGAAAGTAGTTAATAAGGGCAAAATGTTGGGTAAAAAAGGACAAAACCGATATCGGTTATCTATGACCGGTACCGGTTAGATAACCGATGCCGGTTCCTTAGGGCACGATTTGACCGGTATCGGTTCTATGTTAAAAACCTATAAAAAGAAAAATACGGCCGGTCATTGTCACTTTGTCAATTTGGAAACCAAATTAAGTTATCTGAGGTGGAATATTGATATTGGTCTATTTGTTGGCTGAGGTGGCACTAGTTGAGTGGAGAAGTGAGGTGATTGGCGGGCCTAAGTGAGGAGGAGGCAGTAATTGATTGGTTGAGGACCCAGAAGAGGACATTTGGAGCCATGGCACAGCCAGGAGGAGCAGGAGGAGCTGAACCAACTGGACCACCACCACCCATCCCACCACGACGACGTGTCGTCGTACCGGTAAGTTCAAAACCTTGCATTCTGTTCATTTGATGTTATTAAGCTAGATTTGGGGTTTGGGTAGGAATGTACATGTTTTTAGGAAATAATTAGAAAATGGAAATAATTTGAAAAAGGGAGAGGGTAGAGAGGTGAAATAAGCCGAGGCGGCTGGGTGGGTAGGTTTTTAGGGTGTTTGGGTGGGTAGAGAGGGAAAAAAATGAAAAAAATGTAGGTTGGGGGCCGCGCGGGGGTTCGGCTCCGGGTAAATACAGCGACCGATGTCGATCGCTAAGCGACCGACATCGGTCGCAAATTTTTAGGTCACGGTGCTTTGTGTTTAACCGGCGTCGGTTGTATATCGACCGGCATCGGTGGGTGTTGTGTGTTTATGTTGTGGTTGTTTTTGTTTTTTTGTTTTGTTTTTGTGGTTTGGTTGTTTTTGTTTGTGTTTTTGTTTTTGTGGTTTGGTTGTTTTTGTTTTTGTTTTTGTTTTTTTTTTGTTTATGTGGTTTGGGTGTGTGGGCGTGGTTTGGGTTGTGTGGTGGAGTTAAGTTTTTGGGTATAGTTTGGGCGTGTGGGCGTAGTTTGGGTTGTGTGGTTGAGTTGAGTTGGTGTTTTGGTATGATTGGGGTGGGATAGGGATGTTTTGATATGATTTAGGTTGTGTCGGTTGTTGGATTTGGTTGTTTGGGTATCGTTTTGGGTGTGTGGTAGTATGGTGGGGGTTGTTTGTTTGGGTGTGAAGAGGGAGTGGGATATTGGAGAAGATAGGTGGGTAGAGGGGTGTGTTAGGGAGTCGGGGTGTGTTAGAGAGTCGGGGTGTGGTCGGGGGGATAAAAGGGGGTATAGAGGGTAAAGTAGATGTTGTGATAAAGAGTAGGGCTAATGTAGTGGGTTGGTTTTGCAGGCACGTCAGCAGCTAACAATGCGGGACAGGATGCCCCCACTGTTGAGCCGGATGCGACCACATGTGTCTGCAGCACACTGGGCAATCATGCGTGAGGTGGGACTCGGCGGAGTCCAACGATACAGAGTGATCGACAGAGATCATAGTTTGATGGTTGCCCTCATCGAGAGATGGGATCCGGTGACCAATGTGTTCCATCTCCCGACTGGAGAGATGACCATCACATTGGAGGATGTGTATCGCATCCTTCGATTACCTATCGATGGAGAGGTAGTCTTTCAGGTGGATGCAGAGACAGCCATGGACAACATCCTACAGGTTTTTGGGGATGCAGCCACGCTATTGACATATCACAGCGCGAGTATCGGGTATGGGGATATGTACCGTGCGCACCGACATGAGACACGGCTTGCCGTGTTGATGATGATCGGGATCACCTGCTTCGCCCTCCCAGACTCAGAGGGAGGCCACTTTCCACGGGCGCTGATGGGGGTGCTACATGAGATGGTGGAGGAGCACACATGTTATGCTTGGGCACCAGTATACCTGGTGCAGTTATATAGAGAGCTGTGGGGCTATCGCCGGATGAGGCGATTTGGGATTTGCTCGACATTTTTGCTTCACTGTTGGGCATATGAGCACATCATATGCATTAGACCAGTAGGATTACCCCAGTAGCCAAGGCAACAGGTCATATATAGATACAACTTTCAGAGGTGGTTGGGGGTCGTGGGTCAGCCACAAGCAGTGCTTGCAGGGCGAGACGTTACTTATTACAGGCATTTATTAGAGGGCCTGACAGCGGTAGATATTGTATGGAGACCGTATAGAGGTCATCACCCCCATAGAGGAGCTCGAGGACAATTGTAGTGGATCCAGTACATATTCTGGATAGTGGGACGGAGGCCAGGAGAGTATGAGAGGATACCCCTGGAGAGGGTATGCAGGCAGATGGGGTTACGACAGGATGAGCCCCCTCGCTTCCCTCAGTACCGGAGGGATGATGTAGAGGCCCCACTGCCTGCACCTCAGCCCGTGGATCCAGATTGGGTTGCTGAGAGGCCAGCAGATGACACTTTAGATGATGCTGGTTATACGGGAGCATATATGGTTTGGTGGACTGGTCAGAGAGCAGCGAGGATAGCACAGCCTACACAGCCAGACTTGGCAGCGGTGACAGCAGAGTGAGATCAGCTCAGGGGCCAGGTACAGTTATTACAGGGGCAGCTTACTGCTGCACAGGCACAGATAGGTGTTTTACAGGGGCAGCTAGCCCAGGCTCATGTACAGGCATAGGTACCACCGCCAGCAGCGACACAGCCACAGCCCCAGGCACAGGTACAGGTACCGCCACCAGCAGCGGCACAGCCATAGCCCCAGGCACAGGTATAGGTACCACCCCAGCCATAGGCACCACCAGCGGCACCAGCACAAGAATAGGGGGCACTGGTAGTAGGAGTCAGGGGACCAGCCCCAGCACCTACGGTGGCTCAGGATCGTTATATGGAGGCTAGAGCGAAGGCTTGGTATTATCAGGATATTCTTGATGGTACCGGGGCTGATTATCAGCCATATGCGGCACATAGAGCAGAGACCTCTCGGAGCCAGAGGTCTCAGGGAGGTGCAGCCACAGCTGGTGGGTCCGTCACAGGTAGGAGGCGAGAGGCAGGACAGGGACCAGCAGGCAGACAGGCAGAGGGAGGTGGAGAGAGCTGAGGGGTCCCTGCACCTTTTGTATATTAGACATGGGCACCGGTCTGCGAACCGGTTGTGTTGATAGAGGCCTGCGTGCCTACATATTATTCATTTATTCATTCATTTATTTAATATACTGGCCTACGAGCCGAGTACGGGTTGTACAGTTGATACCGGCCTGCGAGCCGAGTCTGTTTTTGATATGAGAGACCGGCCTGCGAGCCGTGTTGAGGTTTTTGATGGTTATTGCGGCCTGCGCGCCGGCTTTGTTGTATTATGAGATCACAGAGGCCCCGATGTAGGGCACATTGTATATTTGAAATCTTGTGTATATATATATATAGATATGATGTTTTGATCCACATGTTTTGTTTAAAAATGTTTTTAAGTATTTTGTCGATGGTTTGTGATATAGGATGTATGATGAGTTTAATTGACATGTTGATATATTGATGATGGTGATGTCTTTCATTAATGGGATGCACGTATATATGGATGACATGTTATATTATGCATGTTTTGTTGCTGGTGTTGTGACATTGAATGTATGTATCTGATGAGTTGGATCCAAATGGTGTATAGATTGATAGTTTTTTGATATCCTTAGTTGATGGTTTGTTTGTTTTTGGTAATATAGATAGATGATGTGGATGAAATTATAATGAGATGTGGATTTAATAAAAAATATGGATAATGGTGTTGTGCATGCAGGAAAAAGGGACGGGTGCCACAAAAATTTCCAAAAATGAAGAGACGACATAGGTTTAAGCAACAAGGGGTAACTTGACCGATATCGGTTACAGAACCGATGTCGGTAGATGTATGACCGGTATCAGTTATGTAACCAATATCGGTTATGCAAGAAGTGTTTTCCTAAAAATAGAACTGCTGGGTTGGCAACTTAAGTTTTTATTTTTAGCATTCTTATTTTTAGAGTCATGAAACACGTTAAATATGCGAATGCGACACTGTTTAACAACTGCTACAGGTAGTTGCATGAAAGAATTTGAGTGATAAGGAGGAAAGAGACAGGTGAAGTGAGCGTGGGCTGAGATTCAGAAGGTAGAAAGACAAGGTATATTTGAAAAGGGTGGTGATCATGGCAGAACAAGGAGAAGCATCCAACAGGCAGGGACGAGAGGGAAGACGAGTACCACCTCAAGTTGCTGCAACCTAAGAGGTAAAGTGTTTGGTTGTAATTTGATCCTTGCATGTGTTTGTAGATAGTATGAAAGAAGTGTAAGGGGGTAAAGATTAGAAAAAAAAAGGTGATAGGCAAGGGTTGGGGATGGTATGAGTGCTACGGGGTAGGTAAATAGGGTGGGTATGTATATTTTTAGGTAAAAATAGGAGTAAACGGGCAAAATAATGATCAAAGGTGTATGTTTGAAGCATAGTAGGTAGATTTTAACAGTGACCGGTATCGTTTATAAGTAACCGGTATCGGTTGGCAAACCAGTATCGGTTATGCATAACCGCTATCAGTTACTGTAAGGGTTCCCAGATTTTTGAGAAAAAACCCGTAGAGATTTGTTCTTTTGAATAATTATGTGTCGTTTTGATGTATGTAGGCAGAAGCAAGGTTAAGGATGAATGATACTGTGCCAGCATTGTTGTCACGAATCTGAGCGGATGTAACACCAGCTGAATGGTCATTGATAAATCGGTTGGGGTTAAGTGGAATCCGTTATTATTCAAGAATCGCGTGTAACCATGTTATGTTGCAAGCGTTGATTGAGAGATGGAATCCATAAAAGAATACTTTCTATCTACCAACAGGGGAGATGACAGTGACTTTGGAAGATGTGTTCCATATTTTGAGGCTCCCAATGATAGGAAAAATAGTGTATCAGGCATTGCCCAGCGCGGGGCGAGCAGCGATAACAGCAGTATTTGGGGACGCTGCACGAGATTTGACACAGCGAGGTTTATCATTTACGTATGGTACAATGTATGCAACACATCCTGAGGAAACAAGGTTGGCCGTGCTATTAATGATAGCGGTGGGGTATTATGCATTGCCGAGGGCGGAAGGTGGAAGATTTCCCAAAGCATTGATGAGTGTTATTTGGGAAATGATAGAAATGAGCGTGACATTCGCATGGGCACCCGCATATCTGGCAGAGTTATATAGGGGTTTATGGGCATGCAAGTGAAAACACAGGATGACACTGGATTGTTCGTACTTATTACATTGTTGGGCCTATGAGCATATTGTTTGTGTGCGTCCAATAGGCCGACCCGTTGAGTCGGGAGAGACAGGAGTGCAAAGGTTGGGATTCAGACAATGGGTCCAGACAGAACAAGAAGCGAGATCCCAGGCCGTGATAGATGACATCGAGTATTATAGACAGGTATGGGAGATGGTGACGGTTGCGGATATTTGTTGGAGGCCGTAGGGGAACTATATGGTGACAAAGCACATAGCTGAGGGGTTGAGGGGTGTAGAGCGATTGAGGTGGATCGCAGGGCATAGGCCGGGTGAGTACGAGAGGATTCCTCTAGATCACGTGCGGTGATAATTTGGGTTCGTTCAGGATATTCCTATGACATATAGACCATACATGAGGATCGACACCGAGGCAGCATTCTCACCTCCCTGGCCTACACCCCCAGAAGGGCCAGAAGAGATAGCAGCCGATCATAGGGTGATGGATGCGGGAACGATGGAGGCCTATAGAGTATGGTGGGTAGCAGAGCTGCGAGGTGCACGTGAGTGCCCTGACATAGCTGTGATTACAGCGGAGAGAGATCGTCTGCAGGATTTGGCTCACCAGCTTCAAACACAGGTGAATAAGACAACAGGAATGTTAGAGGCTTCACAGTTACGAGTGGAGAGACTGGAGGCAAGATTCCTTCACGCGAGAGGACGTATTCGTATGTTACAGGAGATGTTGGTGGATCAATGGGAGGAACCAATGGCAGTGGCACCTTTGAGGATGGAGAGGCCAGCTGAGAGGCATCGACGATCACGATCACCACCTGATTCGGGAGGAGGTGCGAGGGTCTAAGTGGATTTTATAGGAATATTAAAATAAATAAGGATGCCGACCTGCGAGTCGATGATAGAGAAGATGTATTTGTTTAACATCTAAAATAAAACTAAATATGTATGTGGTTTTGAGTGATGATAATAATAAGAATGGTTGTGTGTTGAATGTTGTTGTTGTTTGTTTTGAAAAAGGATAAAGATGAATGTTGGCAAATAGAAATACACAAAAAATATTTATATTGACAACACATGAGAGGATATGGTAGGGGATGGTCGAGCTAACCTTGGGAGACCTCATGTCTCCTAAGTGCTGCCTACATAGCCCATTGCACAAAGCAAGGAAGGGCCTCAGACCGATGTAGTTCTCCCTTAGGACCAGGGAGAGGTGAATTTAGGCAATTTGGTACGGTTCAGGCAATTGGTTGGTTGGTAAAAATATTGATATTAATATTGGTAAGGTAAGGTTGAGGGTGTTGGTAATGAATTGGTAATGTTGTAAAAGGTATAAGGGAAGTGAAAGTTAGCCTACCCAAGTAGAAGGGAACCATGTCCTGATTAAGATCAACACACAATCCTAGATACGAGGCAAAGAGGAAAGAGTGCTCCGTAGGTAAAAAGAGCTAAACAAACCACATAACGTAGAACGAGCTTGAACCCCTAGGTACCGTGCATAGACGAGAAGTCAATAGGTGAAAAGAGTTGTAAGATCACAATATATCGGGTGTACGTCACGTCCCTTGAGTTGAAACAAATGGTGAGGTGAGGTGGATGATATAACGGAGGTACAAAGAACTTGTTACAAAGCAAGTGTTCCGACGAAAGAGAACCTACCCTAAATAGACAAGTCCATGACTCAAAAGTTCTTTTGAATGATGCTTTTATTTTACTGAATATAGACTGATCGATGTGGGAAGTCTACAAGGGATATTGATTGTACTATTCTTAAGGTCTTCACAAAGCTAATCAATGCAAGAAGCATCTGATAAACGCTGACTGTGTATAGCTATCCTTGAGGGAGTAGTCTATTTATAGTAGCAGATATGATTTTAGTGCATAGCTGTCCTTCGGGGGAGCAGTCTATATATAATAGTAGCAATAGTTTGGCCTATAGCTGTCCTTCGAGGGAGCAGTCTATATATAAGGTAGATAGCTAGATGTCCTTTTGACATGAAGCATCTAGTTTTTGTAGGAAGTTTGACTCAAGAAAATCCCATAAGAATACGGCTTATTTTAATACTTTGAAGTCATGGACTAGACTAAAAAGGGAAGGCATTGCTAAGGTGAAGTGAGAATCAAACTATGTGAGCTTGATTTTTATTATGAGGTGTAGGAAACAAAGTGTATGTGGTGGTAAGTGGGCTCAAGGGACGAGCGGCAGGTAGATAAGAAGTGATATAACACTAAATTCAACAGTAGAATGGTCAAAGATGCAAGGCATTAAGGGGTTCAGGATCAGGTTTACCATTAAGCGAAGCTAAACGATAAGTGTCTGATCCATAAGTGTGAGTGATTATATAAGGCCCAATCCAATTAGGAGCAAATTTTCCACGTTTTGCTCTTTTCTAGTTTGGTTACATGTTGATTCTCTTTGAGGACAAGATCACCAACCTTAAAGGTACGCTCATGAAGTCGCTTATCATAAGCACGCTTGATACATTTTTGATAGATTTGGAGGTGATCAAGAGCTGTAAGACGATGCTTGTCAAGAAGCTCCAATTGGGCTAACCGCTCTTGGCGGAAATCATCGTTGGTGAGAATATCCTGAAGAGATATTCTAAGGGAGGGTATTTGTACTTCGAGAGGCAAGACAGCCTCGGTACCATATACCAAAGAAAAAGGTGTGGCATTAGTGGAGGTACGAATGCTAGTATGATAAGCCCAAAGGGCAAAGGGGATGTGATCGTGCCAATTTCTTCCGGATTCATTGACAACTTTCATGAGGATTTTGGTTAGGGTTTTATTAGAGGATTCAGCTTGTCCATTTGCTTGTGGATAGTAGGGTGATGAGAAGCTGAGTTTGATACCAAAGTTGTCGCAAAGGTCCTGTAACAACTTGTTTTTGAAAGATTTTCCATTATCTGTTATCAGGCGATGAGGAACACCAAAACGACAGATAATGTGGTGGTTAATGAACTCTAAATTTTTTTCTTTTTTAGTTGAAATGAGCGGAATAGCCTCCACCCATTTTCTGTAATATTCGGTTGCTGTGATAATCCATCGGTGACGTTGCGAAGAGGATGGATGAATCTCACCAATAAGGTCTAAACCCCATTGTGAGAAAGGCCAAAGATCTCGGGTGACCTGTAGCGGGTGGCTAGGAGTATGTTGAAGGTTGGCATGTTGTTGACACATAACACAACACTTAACATATTCATAGCAATCGTTATTGAGAGTAGGCCAATAATAACCTAGGTGGAGGATTCGTTTGGCCACGACAAGGCCGCTAAAATGTCCGCAACAAATACCGTCATGGACTTGTTGGATGGTATGGGTGACCTCCGCACTGGTGAGACATCAAAGGAGGATGCCATCAAAGCCACGTTTATAAAGGAGTCCCCCCATAACAACATAACGAGAAATGTGTTTAAGAAACGCGCGTTTGCCGGTACTAGTAAGGTCAGATGGGAGAACAGAGGTTGTAAGGTAGTCGTGAAATTGGTGATACCAGGTATCGTACGAATTAGTAGACAAAGTATTTATCATACAAACTACTGGGGCTGAGTAGGATGGGGCAAAAAGTTGTTGGACCAAGACGAAAATGTCAGAGTCAGATGGTGCGGCAGGAATTTGCGAGGCTAAGCAAGCCATAGTATCTGCAAATTTGTTAGTGGAGCGGGGAATGGTCTGGATAGAATAACGAGTAAATGAGGTCAAAAGTGAATCCACGTAATGTTTGTACTTTTGAAGTTCCTCATTCTTACATTGGTAGAGGCCCATAACTTGATTGACTACCAATTGAGAGTCGCCAAAAATATTAATAGATTTGACACCTAAGTGTAACGCAACCTGGAGACCCAAAACAAGGGCCTCGTATTCTGCTGTATTATTAGTGCAGGGGAAATCAAGGCGGAATGAAAGAGGCATAGGTTCAGTGTCAAGAGGGATGAGAACAACGCCGGCTCCTCCACCATGCTGGCATTTAGATCCATCGAAGAAGAGGGTCATTTGATATGACTCTTCCCTGAGTGAAAGAGTGGCGATGAGTTCGTCAGGGAAATTAAAATTGGTGAATTGTTCCCCAGGTAAAGGGGCCTCCGCAAGTTGGTCTGCAATAGTTTGTCCTTTGATTGACTTCTGTTGTATAAACTCAAGGTCGAGGTCGGCGATGAGCATAAGCTATCGGGTGATGCGTTGGTTTAGATGTGGTTTGGCATACATATAATGAATGGGGTCCATGTTGGTGATGACAAAAGTTTTGTGATTCAGGAGGTAATGTCGGAGTTTGGTGGCTACGAATGATAGGGCTAGGCACAATTTTTCTACATGTGTATACCTAGTCTCGTAATCCACGAGGGTACGACTTATATAATAAACGGCTTGTTCTCGACGTGCCGAGTCCCGATGTGCGAGCATAGCTCCTATAGCATGGTCAGTGGCAGAAAGGTAAAGGTAGAAAGGACGATCATCCTGAGGTGGAATAAGCACGGGTGGCTGTAAGAGATAGGATTTGAGAGCTTCAAAGGCTTGGTGACACTCTTCACTCCATTGAAAGGCAATGTCCTTTTTAAGAAGGTGATGAAAAGGGTGACATCGATCCGAGAGTTGAGAGATGAAACGCCGGATGGATTGAATTTTACCCTGCAAACTACGCAATTGTTTGAGGTTTTTGGGTGGGGGCATGTCTAGGATAGCTTTGACTTTAGATGGATCGACCTCAATGCCACGCAAAGAGATGATAAAGCCAAGAAGTTTTCTCGAAAGAACACCAAAGACACATTTCTTTGGTTGAAGCCAGACTGAATATTGCAACAGGCGGTCGAAAATAATGGTTAAAACATCGAGATGTTCACTGCGATGTTTAGATTTTCCAAGAAGATCATCGACATAATCCTCAAGGATAGTGTGCATAATTTCATGAAAAATGTAAGTCATAGCCCGCTGATAGGTAGCACCAGCATTCTTAAGGCCAAACAACATGACACGATAACAGAAGGTTCCCCAAGGAGTTATGAAGGCCATTTTATGTTGATCGGCCAGGGCTACCAAAATTTGATTGTATCCCAAAAAGCCATCCATGAGAGAAAGCATTTCATGGCCTGCTGTGAGATCAACAAGTTGATCAATACTTGGGAGGGGGAATTCATCCTTGGGGCAAGTGAGGTTAAGGTCTCGGAAATCCGTGCATATTCGAAGTCCCCCCGTCGCTTTAGTGATAGGTACGATGTTAGAAATCCATTGAGGATAGTCAATAGGCAAGATGAAGGAAACAAAAAGAAGTCATTGAAGCTCTTCTTTGACCAAGAGGGCAATGCGTGGATGCATTTTTCTCAGTTTTTGTTTGACTGGTTTGGAATCAGGGTTTAGGGTGATGTTATGGACGGCAATGGTAGGATCAATTCCTGGCATGTCAGCGTAGGACCAAGCGAAAGCTTGGTTACGGGTACAGAGAAAGGTAGTAAAGGCGGCTTGTTCGTATGTGTTAAGGGATTATCCGATCTTCACAATGTGAGGATCCTCCTCCGTGTGGGTGTTTTTTTCTATAGTCGATTCATTCAACATCGTTTGAGTTTCAGACGGTAAGGTGCGTTGAATATAGCAGTTGTCTGCCCCAAGGTAAGTGAGGATGGAGTCGTCATCCTGGCACTCAACAACATTAATCGAAGGTGAATCCTCTTCGATCATGTCTGGATACAGAAGGGGAAGAGAAGATGGGTCCTCATTATCGCGTTGATAAGTGAGAGGACCTATGAAGATAGTATTTATGAAAAAAAAAAGTTAGGAGGGATAGATTCAGGGTCTGTCGACTCTGTGGGTGATGATGACAAAGTGGG
Source organism: Taxus chinensis (assembly GCA_019776745.2). NCBI lineage: Eukaryota > Viridiplantae > Streptophyta > Pinopsida > Cupressales > Taxaceae > Taxus > Taxus chinensis. The sequence continues at coordinate 366,005,663 of CM034148.1, forward strand.
TGATGATGGTTTGGTAGGGGTGACGTCGTCTTCTTCCAGGATACAGCTGACATGAGGTGTCTCCTGTGTAGGTGTTTCAGGAAAACCGAGACCACTGTGATCATTATGTTTACGTGTAGTCACGGGAATGAGTGTATGTCGGCCTTGCTCATAAAGACCAAAACCAAAGCCTTTCCAAGCACAGCGAGTCAAGAAGGTGAGGGAAAAATGATGATTTTTCAAGTATTGGAAATCAGATTGGAAGGGAACCACACCAAGAGGAGGTTCAGGGGTAATGGAAGATGCGTCAACACCCCCATACGTCAGGTTGGTGCGGCAATGGGGTGGTCCGTAAGAGATTACCTCCCCCACGCGACGGTCGTAGGTGGGATGTGCATGTAACTATCTGTACTCCTGCGGGGTATGGAAAGAAATAACGTTATATAGGCGGTACTCCCCCAGTGTAAGGCGTTGAAAAACATCTACTAAGGGGTCGGAGGTTGGGATGTTATCTGCAGGAAAGGAAGTAATATTTGTAACGGCGGTTTCATTGGTTGAAGGTGTAGGTGCATCGGAGGTAGATGGCTGGGTTGGATGAATGGGTGTCTTGACTGGTACAAGCACATCAATAGGGTGATACAACATATTGCAAGTTTTGAAGGGGGGAGGATCAGCTTTTACGGCGTAGGACTTCCCCTCGTACTCAAATTTTATGCATCTATGTAAGGTGGAGGGAACGCATCCCATAGCCCGGATCCAAGGGCGGCCTAACAACATATTATATTGGAACTCTCCCTCAAGGACATAGAAGAGTTCAGGTAAAGTACGTGGTCCTACACGAATGTTAAGGATCACGGTGCCTAAAGTAGAAGTAATAGCATCATTGAATGATCGCAACATGATGGGATTTGCAGACATGTAACTAGAAGGGATATTCATTTGTTGGAAGGCTTTGGAAGAGATGATGTTTAGGCTAGTGCCCCCATCAATCATAACATGACGTACCTGGATATCTCGGACATAAGCTGAGATGAAAAGAGCAGGGTCAGGATCTTCGGCACCAAAGTCGATAATTTCATCTTCGGAGAAACTGACAGCAGCGGCTTGCTGTACAAAGACAGAAGTGGTTGGGGAGATGGATTGTTTAGTGAGTGAAGCAACGTGATTAGGTGTTAGAATAGAGGTAACAGGTAATGTTTCATTAGGTAAAACCTCTATCCCTTGAAGGATCTCAACGAGGGCTTGTCGATGAGATTTAGAAGTCTGAATGAGATCATACAGTGTCATTTTTACGAGCGATTGGTGAAGCTGTTTTATCATTGTTCGGTGGGTAATGCCATTAGAGACGGGATATGCGGGTCCGCGAATAACCACTTTAGGCGGTGGTGCAATCAGGATGGTTGACGGAGAAAGAGATTCCGCAGGTGTGTTTTCTTTCACTTTCCCATTGTTTTTCTACCCTCGAGTAGCAACACTAATCATATTGATCTCGTGAATATGAGAGGAGGAAGATGGTAGGGATAGGTCTTGGTTTTCGAGAGGTGGGGCTGTAATGATGATAGATCTTGGTGAGGCGGGGACAGGTGGTATAGGAGAGGGAATTGAAGCTAAAGGTCTCTCTCTTCACAAGTTGTCTTTCTTAACTTTTTTTATCTGAGAGAGGTGACGGACAAAGTATGGATTTCAATGCTTTGCATCCCTCTACGTCATGTCCTGGTGTGCGGTGGTAAGCGCAGATTTTAGACTCATCGTAACCTATAGGTCGAGGTTTAGATGGATCATAAGGTCTAAGTGGGGGTAGGGGAATGGTCGCATTCTCTACCAACATGGTAAGGATTTTGGCGTAAGACCCTTTGAGTGGGTCAAAGTCAGAGGAAAATGAGGCTATTGACTGGGTCGATTCTGGTGATGACGTGATGTGGTTGGTTTGTATGGGGGGTGGTTTAGCCAAGGAGTTTTGATAATGGGTTTTACCTAACCATGGTTTCTTTGACGTAGAAGCTATGTTGGATGATGAGGCCACAGATGATGTGGTATCTGAAAACAACCACGGGGAAATAGGAGTGACTGAAAACAACCACGGGGAAATAGGAGTGACCGAAAACAAATCTTTTGATGATGGAATTTTTTTAGGGTTGATAGGTGGACAGGATACGCGGGGTGACAATGTTGCTATACCCTTGGATTTCTGTATGGGTGCAGAAGGTGTAGGTCGCTTTAAGGAAAACGCAGGAGGTATAATATATTGATGTAAGGTAGAGGGATGGGGTCCTAGTATGGAAGGTAGGTGTGACGATGATGGTTTTAGTTGTGATATAGGCCGTGGTTGAGGAGATTGAGTCTATCTGCTAATGGGATGGATGGCTTTATTTTTAGATAAATCAAGCCGCTTAGGTGGGTGTGTTAGACTAGGTATGGGTAAGGTCCCAAGCGTAGGGGAAGATTTGGCTAAGTTAATAGAAGTGGACGAGGTATTTGGTAGAGATGAGGGGGGTGAAGATGAGAACATGGGAATTTTAAGCTTCTGTAAACACTTCGGGTATATGGTGGAGGTATCTAGATCTGTCATCTGCATTTGAGTAGAATAGGGGGTACTCAAACGTTCCCATAGGACTCATCTATCTTCTGGAGAATAACAATCTTCAGGCGTGAATTGTAAATTTTTTACGGAAGAAAGACGGGTTGTGATTCCAGTCCACTGTGGGTGTGATACAGGGGGTAGATGAGGCACTGTATCAATAGATGTTAAGAGATCGACTGGTCGTTGAAAAGATTTAGGCGATGAAGAACTAATAGGCAGGAGGGCATTTTTGAGAGGGTCTGTTATGGTTAAAGAATTCGGTGATGTCGATGCGAGAGATTGCTCATCTAAGGATGACAAAAGGAGTGGTGAGCCTTCCTCTTGTGCAGCAAGAGCGGGAGGAGGAGACGTTTGGGAAATAGATAAATTAGATAACATCCGCTCACAGTCTTGCAAGGATGTGGTATAAGAAAGCTCATTTGTGAGAAGGGAACTCTGGGCAGCTAATTCCTTGATGGGTAAAGGAACAACAAGGATTTCAGTTTGTCTTGATGGCAAGGAAGGGGGTTCGGTTTCCTGCATTAGTGAAGAGGCTTGATTGAGAATTTGTTCGATATAGGTCTTTGACTGGGAATCGAAGACTGCATGGATCTCATGAACACTCTCCTTGGCTAAGATATCTTGATTTAGATTACTGTTAGAAGAATGATTCAGGAACTGTTTGTTGAATATTTTCAAATTTCAGTTAGCAGGGGCGTTAGGATTATCGAGGGCTATATCCCCTACATCAACCATTTCCTGCACTATGTTTTTCAACATCTTGCAGTTCTCATGACTGTGTCCCTTCACGCGGTGGAAGTTACAGAAGTCATTTTCTTTGTACCAGGAAGGTATGGCGCGAGTGGAATCAAACCCGGAATGAGGTTTAACAGGAGCTAAGGTAATGGCTCCTGCTTTGAGCTTTTTTTTCCAATATCACACCATATGTTTCTCCCAAGGGAGTGTAGTTGATGGGTTCTGCTTTATACTTATAGGTGGTTTTTGGCGGGGTATTAGATGGGGGTTGGGATTTGACCATCACTGCATGCACGGCCCCTTTTTATGTCGAAGCGGTCGATGGGTGAGGATTGGTGGTGTTGGGCTTGTTGGTGGAATCTTGGGTTCAGAAATTGGGGTTTTTGTTGCGCAACCGCAATTTCTCTTCTTCTAAGGCTCGAATTTCTAATTTCCGAGCCATGGTAAAGGCCTCATCAAATGTACGGAAAGTTTGAATTTGGAGGGTAGGAGAGATGTGCTTAGCGCAGGCCCACGTAAACAGTTCGATAAGTTCGGTTTGAGGCAAGGCATATGTAAGTTGGTTGATAAGGCCCCACCATCGTCCAAAGAAATCTGCGATAGATTCGTCTTCAAATTGTCGGATGGCATAAAGGTCGGTGATAGATACTTTCTTGGCAATGTTAATGGAGAAATGATCTAAGAAAGATTGGGCTAGTTGGTTAAAAGAGAAGATTGAGTATTGGGTTAAAGCACTGTACCACTCCAAGGCAGGTCCTGATAAGGACATGGGAAAGGTGCGGAGCAACAAGGCATCATCATGAGCAATCAAATAACAAGCATGTCTAAATGATCGCAAGTGTTGTTGAGTATCCTCTTTACTATTAAAACGAGTAAATTTCGGCAACTCCCATTGAGGAGGATATGAATGAAGGGGGACAGAAGGGTGAATAGGCTCCCGAAAAACTTGCTCATATGTTAAGGCACTATGACTTCCTGAAACAAAAGCCTCTAGGTTTTGCATTTTGTCCATCATTTGTTTAATTAAATCAGTAGTTGGATGAGATGATGGTGTGGTTGTGGTAAACGGAGGCAAATTGGGCCAAGGGCCACCGCTAGACACTAGTGGGGTTAAGTGTTGATAAGGTATGGAGGATGAATATGTTGAGGTGACCGAATAGGGATGTCCCATATAGGATGTTGAGGTCACTGGATACGTGTACGGGAATGAAAAGGTAGGCGGAGCTTGAGAAGGAAAGCTCGTGTGGATAGGTGGCAGAGAGCAAGTCATGAACGGAGCAGTCTGCAAGAGAGATGAGGTAGGGGCAGTCAGTGGTAGTGATATGTGGGGTCCAAGATTAACCAAAGGAAAGCTAATCTAGGTCGTATGAACCTCTGAAGCCATCGGATTGGGAGACGGGGCTAAAGACGCGGGAAGCAAGGCGGTGTCATCAGGCAGAGTGGGAGCTAAATGAGCAGCTATACTAATAGGCATACCAACAAGGAGCTGACCATCGGGTGTACGGTTAGGGGCATGAGACAAATAGTATTGTACAGCACTAGGATTAGCATCCAGAAACTTGGCAAAGTCCTTATCTCCCACAGGAATTTTAGGAACCTCGCTGGTATCCATAGGATTCCCCACAGAATGTGAAGGGGGTGATTCAGGAAAAGAAACAGAGCAAGCATGTGAAACCATGGTGGCGGCTTGCTTTTGAGTGATAACAACCATGGATAGGAGTTCACAGCAGGGTTTCAATCTGTCAGGAACAGAAACAAACTCAGACTGGTAAAATTGGTAGGTTGATGGTTTGTCAGGAACTTGAAAATACAGTAACCGATATCGGTCTGATAACCGATGTCGGTTATACTATAGCCGACGTCGGTCAGGTAACCGATGTCAGTGTAATAATACTGGTATAAGAAAATATAAGAAGCTGTTGATTTGATTGTTAACAATGTTCAGTACATTTATCAAATTGTTCTAAGGTAGAAGACAGTGTATAACAGAGAAAATAGAACTGAAAACAAACAAGATGCACATGCAAATCTAGAGATTAACCCTAGGGTTAATTTTAATTATTGTGTGCTTATGCCTTTAGATGTGGAATGATGTCAATCCTAAACAAAATACTTAGGGGAAATGTCAAGTTGTTTTGGCTTATAAGGTTACCTCAATCAGGCGGAGGAATACCAAGGAAAAGGGGGGATGTTTTGAGCTGTTGTGTTAATTGTGAAGTGATTCGGTATGTGTTGTGCAGTGAAAGTAAGATTAATTTCCTGTCAATACCATGGAAATCACCCCCACGTGTACGACCTGTTACTTAGTCTATGTTCACTAGAATTGAAAACAGCAAGCAAGAATGTAATGTACGTGTTTTAAACCCAAATCGAAAATGATATTCGATGAAGGAAATGAGATGACTTTCACTAATGCGAAACTAGGAAAGAAAGACAAATTCTTTACTAAATATATAACAAAAACAGCAACAGCAAGTATGCTTCCTAAAATGAAAATAAGCAAGAGAAACAGAAACCTGAAATGGGTCCCACCGGGGGTGCCAAAATGTTTCACTCGGAATGTTTCGGCTTCTGGGAATAGAGTTACTTCTATCCTTTCATTCCTTTTAGAAACAGATAAGGTTAGGGCTAGGAGGAATACCTGTTGAATGTCGAGATCGTGTGCACGTACCGTAGAGAAAGATCAGGTTGACTGTGAAGAACTCCTTTTTGTCTTAGAAGGACTACTGGTTATTGACGAAGATGCAGGTCCAGGAACTCTGATGACAAAGGCAGAACTTAGGTAAGATGGCTTGACACACAGAAGATGAGAGATCTCCCTCCCGATGATCAGCTGAGTATCACAGGTTTCTGGCTATTCCGTTGTAGTTTTGGGCTTGATCTCCTTTGCTGCAAACTCTTCTGGTTTCTTCACTCATCTCTGCTCGGCCAAGTAGAGATCCGGATTCTCTTGATCGCTCCTGCTGATCTCTCTTGATCCAAAAATCCTTTTTTTTGTTTTTGGTTTGGGGAGCCCATTTACAGGGAACCGATGGCAGTTACGTAACCGACGGCGGTCGAGTAGGAACCAGTATCGGTTAGGAAAAAGCAGGCTATTTTTAGTAAAATCACCCACTTTCCCTTCTTTTCTCCCAAGAGATTAGTTGCGGGCTTGGTCAAGTGACTAGAAGGCCGGTTTTGGGTGCGAGAAAGGGGTCATTAGTCATGGGTGTAGGTGTGGACCAATTTATAGGTCTTAATTAGGTTAGTTTAGGGTTAGGACTAGGTCATGATGAGGTGGCAAAATGAGGTGGCAGGTAAGGTGATGTGGATTTATCAATTACAAGGTAATTAATAAATAATTGTGTAAGGTTTAGGTGATGAGGTTAGGTTGCGAAATGAGATGCGGGTCACAAGGAATCGTAAGACACAAATTTGGTGTCTACAGGGGAATCAAGAATCTCAATTTTATACCATATGATCCATTGACTAGTACCTTATCCATTGGGCTCTTTAGATTCATGTAATATTTATAAGAGAGAAGGACAACAAAGAAGGAAACACAAACACACACACACAACGAAGGAAAGGAAACATATGACACATAACATAAAGGGAAACAAACCTAGAAATCATCTATGGTATAAGGCAGAGGACAACGTGCTTTCATTGATGGTAAAATTTTAGGTATTTCCCATTGCGAGGTAAATCCAACGGTGTTCCATAAAAATATAAGAATACCAAAACATTCTCACTGCAAGCTTCATGAATCTAGAATGGGCTGAGCCATAATGAATAAAACTTTCCATGGCTTCCAGTTTGTTCCCTTATCTTGTCCCATCATAGGACAAAGTATCCTACTTTGAAATATCTTGCTTTGGATTTCTTATCAAAAAGCTTTACTTTCAACTCGTGCTCTTTAATATGGTCCACCACTCGGAGTCTATTTTCTTCCAGCTTCTCAAGAAAGAGGATCCTCTTGCAAATCAAATCCTTGTACTATCCATATTCTATTCCATGTAACAACTTGAGAGTCGACATCTTAATCGTGATGGGAATTTCTACTTTGCCCCCATATAATAGTTGGAATGGTGACATACCTATTTCCTTCTTGAGGGTGATCCTATCCTCCCACAATGCATCATACAACTTTTTATGCCAATTCCTTTTATTTTCATCTACGAGTTTATGGACGATGGTCATAATGTTATTGTTTTTTCATTCATCCTATCCATTTCCTTGTGGATAGTATTCCGATGAATGAGATAAAGATATTCCTAAGTGTTGGCTAGATTTTCTACATAGCACAAAACCTAGGCAGTCATGAGATAAATCTCCCTCATTTAACCACTGAGGCTCCCATGTTAGATTTGTTAACTTAAGTATATTAATATCTAAATGGGGTTTTACTTTAACTACTCAGTTCATGAACCATAAATGAATAGTTCTGTAGCAAGTAAGCAGTTGTTTAAAGAAAGGAAAAGTTATAGAAGAAGGTAATTACATAAACACATAGAAGAAATGGGGAAGATGTGAATCCCAATCAGTAGATGGTAGAGTTGATTACATGCACATAGAAGAATCCAATAGATATAAACACAAAATTCTAAAACAAAGGAAACTCTAGATCTAGATCTAAAATAACACAAAGTTTATTAAGAGATCTAAGATTAAAAGAAAGAATCACATTACACTGTGACACAAAGTTCTCTGGAAACCTTCTCCTTTGTATTCCATTGCTCCACGTGGCTCTTAAGGATTTAGCATAAATTCTAGAACACAAGATTGTTGCTTACAAATTTTGATCCTTAACCCATAGGTTCTTCTCCTAACTTATAGAATGTAGGAGGGAAAGTACAAATGGGAAACTCAAACTAAATCGAAACACAAACAACAAGTAAAGATGACATTTGGAAATCATCCTCCACTAACTTCTTGTTAATTGACACATGTATCACTTAACTAATAGAATTTTTCCACATAAATTTAAGAAATGGTTGCAAAACAAATAACTATAAAGTTTTATAGTTTCATCTGGTAACATAGAAAATAGAAGAAGAAAGAATAGAAGAAGTCATGCCAGCTGTAACATTTATGTCTTCTTCTTGTTCTAAAATTGGATATACTTGTTGAACATGTAATTCAACATCTTTCCATCTGTTTTAGCCACACTTCCTTCTCTATCTTGTACTGCAGAAACCCTTCATTCAACACTTTGATTCATGCTTCCACATCTTCTAAGCTCAGCTGAAACCTTGCAATATCCACTTGCAGCACCACCAGTCTACTGATAGAATTCATCGTGAAAGGCTTAGTAGCTTTATCAATTCTCTTTTGTACCATCAGAAGAGACCCTTCCAAGGAATTAGGTACCTTTCTAGGAACGATATGTACATATGAAGTAACATTCCCAACCACTCTCTCCTCAGTGAAAGAAATGATACTATCTGGTAAGGATGATGTCCTACACTCAAGTACCTACATCCTCTTCAGCAAAACTCTGCAGGTCTCCAAATGGAAAGATACTGTAAACTCTAGTTGCTTCCCCTTCTTAATTGATCCATCTAGTATAATTTTTTCTGCAACCAATACATCTCCCAGTAGATTGTTGATCTCTCCCAAAGTACTCAGGTTACTCTCAACAACTATGTTCATGTGCACTATGCTCGTTACTAGTTGTTTCAGCTGATTTACAGCATCATCCATAACCTTTAGGCAGGTTGGAACTTCTCCAAGTTGTACATAAGCTTAACACATAATCAAATCCTTCCATTCACCAATATATTTTACTTGATTGCTTACATCCTCCATTTCCTGCATAAGATGATCACTCACCTACTCTGAAATGGGCTGAATGGAAGGCTTAGAACCTTGGCTATGATCTCACATAACTGAGATACCTGCTTCTGAAGTTCTTCTTTCTAAGCCTTTTCACAGTCAAGCCTAAGGAATAGAGCATCTATCAATGTCTGTGTGTCTAGCTTCAATCCTTGAGTGGTGGCTTGACTGAGAGGTACTCTGGTTACTATAACATCTTCTGCCATGAGCTCCTCCCCCTTTTTTTCTTCTGCCAGAATTGATATCTCAACAAACTTCTACCCTGATTCCTCGATGATCAACCTAGAAGTTTCTTTAGCAAATTTAAGCCTTCTATCTCTTCCACCCAGATTCTGGAGTAGCTACAAGTCATGCTCTTCTAATTTCATTTCCACTCTCACTTCTGGAACCAACTGCAAAGCTAACCATTCTGAGAAGTTGCTTCTCGGGGAATGAGAAGTCACTAAGTTCACTACCATCTCCCGCTCTACCTCCTCTCCATCAGAAAGTGCCACAGTGTTATGGCTGCCATCCTCTGAATCATACAAGGAAAAATCCCTTTCAAACTCCACCACCTGTAGCTTTAACATCTCCTCTGGAACAGGTGATGAATGGAGTGGCTGAGGAGAGAAGATGAATGTCACCGGATTTAGTAGAGGCATGAAAGTATCCTACAGCTGTAGTGCAATAGTTAGTGAAGTATTGGGTGCTGGAGAAGCCAGAGCTAAAGCCATGGTCGTAGAAGTGATCTTCTCCTTTGATTGAGATCTTTTGTGTACTTTCAACTTCTTTGGCCTTCTACTGCTTTCTCCTTCATTCTTCCGCTTGAGGGAATCTCCTGTGCTGAATTTTCCCATGACTTGATTCATCAATGCTTCATCAAGGCAATATCTCTTTGTCAACAGCCAGTTTGATGTATTCACCAAAAAAGATCCAGATCTTTCTTCAATTGTATAGTAGCCTCCTACGTTATCCTGTAGTACGGATTTATCTCCTCCCATTTGTTGGTAAGTGTCAAGTACCACATTCTCATCATCTTTAAGATCCACAAGTATCCATGTTAGTCCACAATCAAACACTTGCTTTGCTGATAGCCTGCTGAAATCTCTCTTTCTAACCTCGTACTCACTTTTTCACTTCATCCATAAATCTTCTAATGAAGGCACATGTGTGTACTCCTGGGAGATCATCTTCCTAGATACTCCAAATGGATCGAAGTTCAGCTGTGCAGGGAAGAACTCTTCCTCATACTTGAATAACATCTACGTATCTATCCCTCAAGCTCTATGAATGCTATGGCAGTTGTAATGCCCCACAGTGCTTGCGAAGAATCCCATAGACTTGTGCCACTTCACATGAAGGTCGTGTAACTCCACTAGTTTCCTGCTCAGCTCCATGGTGGATATTTGGGCAACTTAATCGGTTCACGAGAAAATCCAGTAACCCTAATGTATGTGAAATCTATAAACTAAATGAATAGACTGCCAACCTTAGATATAGCTCCCCACGCTTCCTTGCTTACCCTTTTGGACTTAAATTATTTTTCTAGCCTGTAAATGAAATCATAGAAGAATTCATCATTGACCACTTTGAAATAATTCTCGCACGCAGGTACAGTAAGTTGTGGGTAGCACTCGAAAATGGGTTCCTTAAAAAGAATAACACATCTATCCATCTTGGAAAAGATGCCTTGTGAAGCTGCAGCATACACCAAGTAGGAAGTCATTTTGAAGCTGAAAGTATGCTTCACGTTCAAGACTTACTCACCAATGTTGTTGCTAATAATTTCCAACCAATTGATTATGGAATCAACCTTGTTGACTTCAATGGTCCTAATGAAAGCATATATCCATGTACGAAAAGTGTAAGCATTCACATCACATCAACATCATCTACCTCCTGCACCAAACTAGACCTCGGAAGAGTTCTCGAGAGATTTGAAGGAAAGCTAGGCTTCTTCATGTATCGGCTATTCATTATGCTCACGCAATTAGCTCTATGCTTCTCCCACTTACTGCCAGCATCCTGAAGACTAATGGAAGTCACCACCTTTCACACCACATCCATCTAAATTATTTTTTTCCCCATAGCATCTCGTACTGATCTGGATGAAGGATGGTAAGATCTATCGTACTCCATAATAAACTCTGGCAACTAGGCTATGCATGGAAAGACTACAGCTCATATAATTCCACTACTTTTAACCGCATGCATGAGTGAAGTATTTCCCACTCTAGATCTATCAATCACTTTGTAAAGAGGTTCCGGACCTAGATATGTGTCTTTTATGTATACAATTTTGGAAGCAATGCATGACTCCATTGTGCTTTCTTTTTCTTCTTACTTGGCCGGATTTCTTCAAAATTGGTGTAGATCTGGACAATTCTTCAAATTCAAAGGATATATGCAATGTATTGGACATTGATTAAAGCTCCTTTTCTTTTGTAAAGCACCTGTAATGAATTCCTACAGTTAATTCAAACAAAAATGGCCACCGGAGCATGAATAGTGAATTTTATTTGTAAAAATCTGCACTTTTCAAGCCTACTGCCCCAAAAATTGATGTTTAATTTGCACATAAAGAGAACATGAATCCTTTCAACAACATCTGAGCACCTGTAACACCTATGCAAACAATTATGCAGATAAATTTTAACCTCCTTCAAAGCATGTGCCAAATTTGGAAGCTTTTAGCCTTGTTTCCACTTTTGTCTGAGCAAAATCCTTCTTCAAATGAGGCGCAATTTTCCTCTTGGCTGCAATTATTTACCTGTGAATTAAATAATTCACCCTTATGGCAGGCCATGCTTATATAACCCTCACAATTCTATAATTAATAATTTCCCTTCCTATTACTGGCAATTAATTAATTAAAAATCATGCTTTTCTCTTTAAAAATAGCATGTTTAAGGACATCCATCCAATAAATTAAATTAATCCAATTTAATCATTCACACTTCACTTCACTTAAGCTTCACAGTGTGCCTTGACCATAGCCACTGAAAACATAATTTAATTTAATGATTTTATGCTTTAAAAATCATTAAATCTATCCTAAATGGGGCACACTTTTTGACATGAAGGGGGCAGCCTTTAAATAAATTAAATTTAATCAATTTAATTCTATTTATTTTATTCCCCCTTGCTTTGTTGAATTTATTCCAAGCTTGGGTGCCTATTTTAGAAAGAGAAATAATTAATTTAATCCACTTAAAGGATGCCTTCTTCTCTCTAAAGGGGGCGCACTTTTTTACACAATATAATTCTATTTTTAAGAATTTATAACAATGGGATTCTTTACCCTGCAAGGCAGGCCTAGAAATTCCATGATCCACTTAAGTGATTTAACTTTGACAATTGGATTATTTACCCTGCGAGGCAGGGAATAAAATCCCATGATTTCACTTAAGTCACTTTTCTTTTATTTAACCATGGGAATTTTTACCCTGCAAGGCAGGCAATAAATTCCCACCTGCCTGCAGCCTCTAACTTTCCCACTACAGCTTAAGTAAATTTTATATCATAGGAAAAATTATCCTACTAGGCAGGTACAAAATTCCCACCTTTCCTGTTGCTTCTATTTTTCTAATTGCAGCTTAAATCCTTTGTTTTCCAAAAATGCACCCAACCCCGCAGGGGCTTTTCTATGCACGACTTTCTTTTTTCCCCAATGATCCAAACCTCCGATGGAAACTTCCTCTAGGAATACCATGCGTATATGTTCTCCAGCTACTCTAGGCCAAGAATCGGGCTTACCCAGCAAAGGAATTGTTCTAGAGAAATTTCACAAAAAACGAAACTGGACAACACAACAACACGAAAAATTGCCAAAATCACAAATAAATCCCAAAACTTATTCCAAGTAAAAACACTTCTAGTACATAGTAATAATGACATGTTCAATCATAATAGAGTTAAAACGGAGCGCAAATAGCCTCATACGAGGCTCAAAATAATTAAATACAAATTTCTCACAGATAAATCCCTACGACAAAATATAACAATTTTGGGCATCTGGGTATTTGTCGAAAAAGGCTAATATGGATCTTTAGAAATATCATGACACAATACAAGAACTTTTAGGCAACAAACACACAAAATTACCCATTATTTTAAAAGTACAAAAAAAAATTAGATAGGGTAGTCCCAGATTTCAGGATGAAATCTGGGCGACACCAGTTGGCTCCGTCTGTGGACATCTTTTTCTCTGTCAAAGTGACAAAAGGAAAAGATGATATCCTAGAATCTCTGGTTTTTTATCTTTTCCTTTGGGCATGGGTTCAGGAAAACAAACACAACACAACACAAAAACAAAAACAAATCAAAACAAAACAAACAAAGTTTTATTTATGTACATACAGGTTTTACCCTATTTCTCATGTCATGAATAGCTTCAAGTGTTTCCAATTGAAAGGAAACAAAAATTCAACTCCATCCTGATGAGAAAGAATGAAGCTATATGCTCCAGAAATCCTCTTAATTAGAAAAGGCCCTTTCCATAGTGAATTGAACTTTCCATGCATGCCTTTTGCTTCTCTTCTTTGTTCGCATAAAAGGACCCAGTCATTGACTTCAAACTTTCTTTCCCTGGATTTTTTGTTGAATATGACTTTCACCTTCCTTTTATGCTCTGTCAACCTATCTGCAACTTGAGTTTGTACTTCTCTTAATTCAATCAGGTACATAATTATTTTATCAATAGCATCCGTGAATGTGGAATCCTCCAGGGCCTTAGAAAGTTGTAGGGTAGGCAATTCCAAGGTAAGAGGCAGCTCCGTGTCTCTACCATATAACAGTTGAAATGGGGACATGCTTATCGCCCTCTTTGGTGTGATTCTATCGGCCCATAATGCATCAAACAACTTTTTATTCCAAGTCCTTTGATTTTTCATTACTAACTTGCGCACGATAGTTACCAAGTTTTTATTAGTAGATTTAACTTGACCATTCCCTTGTGGATAGTAGTTTGAGGAATGAACCAGCTGAATCCCATAAGTCTAGCAGAAGTCAACTAGCTCCTTAGAAGAAAGATTCAGAGTGTTGTCTGCTACAATTTTTCTAGGCACACCAAACTTGACAATAATATTTTCTTTTATAAAATTGCACACCTCGACGGAAGTGGCATTCTTCACAGGAATAAAATTCTACCCACTTACTGAAATAATCAATAGCTGTTAGAATGTAATGGTGGCCGGCACTAGAAGTTAGGTTAGGCATACCAATAAAATCCATTTCCCACTATTGGAAAGGTTCTTCAATCACAATGGGTTTTAGAGGTAATGCAGGTAATTTCACACGCCCAACAAAATGTTGGCATGCTTGACACTTAGCTACCCAATCTACTGTATCTTGAAAAATGGTGGGCCAGTAATACCTTGCTCTGAGGATCTTGTGTGCAGTGACTCGGGATGAGAAATGACCATTGCAAGCCATGTCATGAAACTATTGTAGTAGCTGATCCTGTTGAGCTTTATCCACGCATCTAAAAAATACGCCATCAATTCCCCTCTTGTACAAACCATTATCCCAAAGAACAAAATTTTTGAATTTCAGTTTGATAGTTAGTTTCTCTTTTCTGGAAAGTTGATCTGGGCATTCTCCATACGTCAAAAAGTAAGCAATGTTACTATACCACTCCTCTACCAGATCTATAAAAATTACTGCAGGAAAATCCCCGTTTATCTCATCTTGATCTGCTTGTGGCACGAATGCTTTCATCTCCATCATTAGTTCACACAAACCTCTTCCTCGAACCAGCTTTGTCAATTTAATATCCAGGTCATATTCTTGAACCTTTGTCACCCATGTTCCTCTCAGCAATCCTAACTCTTGTTGAGTGAGGATAGATTTCAGTGCAGTATCTGGAACCAAAACCACAGTGTGTGAGGAAAGAATATAATACCTAAAATCCTTAAATGCCTTCACCACTGCATATGCGTTCTTTTCCATGGGAGTATATTTCAACTCATAGGCTTTAAGGGGCATGCTCATGAAATCAATAGGAGCTTTCACATCCTCTTGATTTTTCTACATCAGTATTGCTGACATGGTGTGTTCAGAGGAATAACAGTAAAGAATAAATTCTTTACTGAATTCAGATGAAACCAAAACTAGAGATTTTGACAGGGCCTCTTTAATTTTCTCAAAATATTCTTTCCCTTCACTGCTCCATTTAAAATCTTGTGTCTTCTACATCATATTTGAGATATGACGGGTTAGCTCAGCAAAGTTAGGACTGAATCTCCTGAGAAAATTCACTTTTCCAAAGAAAGAGTGAACTCCTTTTTTGGATGTGGGTAGTGGTAATGTCTGAATGGATTTGACATGTTCTAGATATATCTTGGTTCCTTATTTTGAAACAATTTGCCCTAGTAGTTTCCCTTCTGTTACAACAAATATGGACTTCTTAGGATTCAAAGAAATACCATGCTTGCGGCATTATATGAAGACCTCTTCCAAGTTTGAAATGTGTGTGCTTCTATCTTTGGAAAAGACTATCAAATCATCCAAGTACACCACTATGCTTATATCTTTGAGATGAGAAAAGGCTAGATCCATAGCTCTTTGAAATGTAGCACCAACATTAATCAGGTCGAACGACATTTTCTGGTATGCGAAGGTTCCCCAAGGTGTGATGAACGCCATTTTGTATTGATCTTCCTCGACCACCTTGACTTGATTGTATCCTAAAAATCCATCAAGCATGGAAAGAATCTCAGATCCAGTGACCACCTATAGAGTGTGATCCATGATGGGGATGGGGTAGTTGTCTTTCAATGAAGCTTGATTAAGGTTACGGAAATCCATGCATAGCCTAATCTTGCCGCTCTTCTTTCTTACAGGGACTATGTTGGCCAACCATTTAGAATGATGTATGGGATAGATAATCTTGGCACCTAACAACTTCTATATTTATATAAAGATGGTTCCCGAAATGGTAGGGTTGTGCCGCCGCAGCTTCTGCTTGAAAGGCTTATGTTCTGGTTGAAGTGGGATGTAGTGTTTAACTTCCGCAGGCTGATATGTCTTTAGATCCTGATAAGACCAGGCAAAAACATCCATATATTTCTTAAGAAGGTTACTGAAAGCTTCTCTTTCAGCCTCTGAACAACACTTACCTAGATTTACTAATTTGGGATCATTGTCGGCTCCCAAATTTAGTAATTGTGTATCTAAGGAAGAACCTTCCCCGCTTTCTTCATTTTTCTTGAGCATCTGATCATACTTATCAAACATTTCCTCAAGAGATACCAAGCCTTTGGGAATTTTATTTCCCTTTAGCTGGATAATCTCCTGACTTCCTGAGATGTCTGCATCTATTTCTCGCACAGTATTCTGCCTTGGAGGTGAATTGCTTCCCTCATAGTAGATTTCTTCAAAGTTGTCCTTCTGTTGGAGAAACACAGCAATCTGCTTATCATCGTTGAATACTTTCCATTGTTGAATGTTTTCAGGATCCTTTGGGGCGGAAGACCATCTCCACTTTATAGTCTCCCTATCTAAAGAATGCGGGAGGTTAATCTAGATTTAGCAAGGCTGCAGTCACTACAAGTGAATCAGCTCTTGAATTTTGTTCTCTCGGAATGTAAGATACCGAGAAAGCTGAAAAATCTAGGGTAGTAGAGTAGACTCGATCTCTATAATGCTGCATCTTTTCCTTTTTCACTTGATAGGGACCTATTATCTACTTAATGATCATCTCAACATCTCCCTTTACATGTAATAGTTTGATTCCAATTGTTCTTTCCTACTCCATGCCTAACAACATCACTTCATACTTAGTTGTGTTGTTAGTATTTTCGAACATCAATTTTAAGGAGTGTGCATGCACCTTCCCTTCAGGAGAGATAAGAACAACAACTACGCTTGATCCAAATGAATAGAAGCTACCATAAAATTCTAGAGACCACACCTTTTTTTCAAGTTAATGCAACTCTTGAATCACTAGTTGAACATCTTCTTTATCCATTTCTAGATAATAGACTCCGTGATCAGATTCTTGAAACAAGATTTGAGTTCTAGGATCCTTAGACTTTGATACTATGTACTTGGATTTCTTCTCAGGTTCTAGATTTTGATTTACTCCTTTGATTGGTATGTGTGCACAAGACCAATCCATCTTGACTTCTCCACCCAGCTCTTTGAAGAAATTTTTACTCAACAACATGCCATAAGAGACTGGAATGTCTGCTACAAAGATAGTCATTTTTAGTCTTTTATCTGGAAAAGAAGCAAGTACTGCCTGCACATCTTTGATTTGGCCCATAAGGGGGAATTTCCTTTCCATTGAATAACATCTTCCAATGGTTTTGTCAATGTGAGACCCAAGGCATCAGCAACTTTGGCAGGCATGACATTATCAGAAGCTCCAGAGTCCAAAATGCAATTACTTAGTTTGTATCCGTTGATAAACAATAACACAAAAAATGGCTCAATCCTTTCTGATGTAGCAAGAGAAGAGGTAGAAGGAGAAGATTTTTCAGCCACATTATTTGAAGGGGGGGTATTCTTTGGGCTTGACAAGATACCCCGTGAAGTATTATTTGTTGGGTTGGGACTGTTACTTTGCACATATTTGACCAATCTATTAAACTAGTCAAGAAATTCTCTCAAATACTTAGCTTCTGACATTTGGACCTTGTTCCTCTTGATGTGATCAATTATGTCAAAAACTTGACTTGCTTCAGTAGGATATGCATTGGCTCTTTGCTGCGAATTGAAAGAATTTGAATATTTATCCTTAGGCACTAATAAAGAAGGAAGAGGACTACCTCTTTTCAAGATAGTAACATCCAACCCAGGATCTTCTCTTTCCCTTCTTCCACTTATGGATGCTTTGGAATTTTGGCACATATGAGACCTTGTAAACATCACAAAAGTGTGACCATATGAATCTTCAAAATATTCATAATAGCCATCATCAGATTCATAGTCCAGGTAGCCAATATTGGAGTCACCAGCGGGATCTATAAAGTCTTCACCATCAAATGATTTGTCAATGCCAAGATCCTCTTCATTATTTTCCAAGTTATTCCTTGGAACAGCTTCTATTGCCAAGTGCTATGGTGTAGCAGCAAGTCTGTTTCAGTTTTGATTTTGATTTTGACCATTAAAGGTTTGGGTAGGAGCCATTCTTGAGGGGGTTGCATTCCCTGCTTGAGAGATTTACTTCTTGATCTATAGCATGTCATTAGCCAATCTCTGCAACAAAGGATCTAAAGTACTAGAAGAAGCGCCATCACCTTTGTGTGATGGTTGTTTGAGTTTTCCAGCCATCATCAAGTCATCTTCAACTACCACGGCAGCATTTTGTGCTTCAAGTAGATTTACAGGTCTTGCCCTTCTCGGTTGATATCCAACTTTGGGCAATAGAGCGTTTATAAAAAATGTCTTTTGATTTTCATTTCTCAATGTGGCAACAGTGGGGATTTTATATAAAATCCTTTGAAACCTTGCAATAAAGTCCCGCATGTTCTCTCTTGGCTCTTTCTTCAACTAAGTCAGTTGAGTGATCAACAAGCTAACATCCTCTGTGGGATTGAATCTTTTCAGAAATTGCTCATGCACAGTCACCCAATTGGTTATGGTGCCAGAAGCTAGCAAATAGAACCATTCTCCAGCCAAGTCATGTAGAGTCTCAATGAAGAGCCTGACTTAGACATCTTCATGCTCTACTGCAAGCACACCACGAGATATGAAGAAGACCACCAAATGATCATCTGGTTTTTTCTTTCCATCTCCAAATAATTTTGAAAAATTCTTTCTGGATCCCTTTGGTAGATCGTGCATAGGTGGAGTCAGGTTCAAAGGTCCAAAAGATACTCCCCATGGGAAAGGTACTATCTAGTTCTGATCCTGATTTTACATGATGAATGGGCCACATCTCCTTATTGTGTAGACTTGATGAATAATTCCAAGTGTCGGATTATGTTGAAGATGATCCGGATCTAGATGGGTGTGCACTCTCCTTCCTAGTGAGAAACTAGATCTGCGGCTTCTAACTTGAGGAGGATGATTGAAATTGAATTGCTCCTGCAGTCAGAAGAAATGACTAGTTCTTCCTTGCACCTTCATGGATTGGGTGAATGGACGTTTAGCCAAGTTGATATTTGTATGGCAATACCTTGATCTTTAATAGATAAGCTTTGATATGCAAATATATTTGTTCCCTAGCAGAGTTGCCAAAAACTGTTAGCTATATTTTTTGCATAACACAAAACCTAGGCAGTCATGAGATAAATCTCCCTCATTTAACTGGTGAGGCTCCCATGTCAGATTTGTTAATTTAAGTATGTTAATAGCTAAATTGGGTTTTACTTTAACTACTCAGTTCATGAACCATACTTGAATAGTTCTGCAGTAAGTAAGTAGCTGTTTAAAGAAAGGAAAAGTTATAGAAGAAGGTAATTACATAAGCACAGAAGAAATGGGGAATATGTACATCCCAATCGGTAGATGGCAGAGCTGATTACATGCACATAGAAGAATACAATAGATATAAACACAAAATTCTAAAACAAAGGCAACTCTAGATCCAGATCTAAAATAACACAAAGTTTATTAAGAGATCTAAGATTAAAAGCAAGAAACACAGTACACTGTGACACAAAGTTCTTCGGAAACCTGATCCTTTGTATTCCTTTGCTCCAAGTGCCTCTCAAGGGGTTTAGCACAAAGTCTAGAACACAAGATTGCTGCTTACAAATTCTGATCCTTAACCCAAAGGTTTTTCTTCTACTTATAAAATGTAGGAGGGAAAGTACAAATGGGAAACTCAAACTAAATTGAAACACAAACAACATGTAAAGATGACATTTGGAAATCATCCTCAACTAAATTCTCCTTAAGTGACACATGTATCACTTAACTAATAGAAGTGTTCCACATAACTTTAAGCAATGGTTGCAAAACCAATAACTTAAAAGTTTTACAATTTCATCCAGGAACATAGAAAATAGAAGAAGTCATGTCAGCTGTAACATTTATGTCTTCTTCTTGTTATGATATCAGATATACTTGTTGAACATGTAATCCAACATCTTTCCATCTATTTTAGCCACTACTTCCTTCTTTGTCATGTATTGTAGTAACCCTTCATTCAACACTTTGATGCATGCTTCCACATCTTCCAGGCTCAGCTGAAACCTTGCAATATCCACCTACAACACCACCAGTCTACTGATAGAATTCATCATGAAAGGCTTAGTAGCTTTATCAATTCTCTTTTGTACCATTAGAAGAGACCCTTCTAGGGAATTAGGTACCTTTCTAGGAATGATCTGTATGTATGAAGTAACATTCTCGACCACTCTCTCCTTAGTGAAAGAAATGATAAAGTTTGGTAAGGATGATGTCCTACACTCAAGTTCCTACATCCTCTTCAACAAAACTCTACAGATATCCAAATAGAAAGATACTACAAACTCTAGCTGCTTTCCCTTCTCAACTGATCCATCCGGTACAATTTTTTCTGCAACCAATACATCTCCCAATAGCTTGTTGATCTCCCCCAAAGTACTCTGGTTACTCTCAGCAACTGTGTTCATGTCCAATGCTCATTAATAGTTGCTTCATCTGATTCGCTGCATCATCCATAACCTTCAGGTGGGTTGGCACTTCTCCAAGTTGTACAGAAGCTTAACACATAATCAAATCCTTCCTTTCATCAATAGATTGTACTTGATTGCTTGCATCCTCCATTTCCTACATAAGATGATCACTCACCTACTCCAAATTGGGCTGAATGGAAGGCTTAGCAATCTTGGCTATGATCTTGCACAACTGAGATATGTACTTCTGAATTTCTTCTTTCTCCATATTTTCACTGTCAAGCCTAAGGAATAGAGCATCTATCAATGTCTGTGTGTCCATATTCAATCCTTGAGTGGTGGCTTGACCGAGGGGTACTCTGGTTACTGTAACATATTCTACCGTGAGCTCCTCCTCCTTCTTTCCTTCTGCCAGAATTGATATCTAAACAAACTTCTTCCCTGATTCCTTGATGATCAACCTAGAAGTTGCTTTAACAACTTTATGCCTTCTATCTCTTCCACCCAGATTTTGGAGTAGCTGCAAGTTGTGCTCTTCTAAGCTCATCTCCACTCTCACTTCTGGAACCAACTGTGAAGCTAACCATTCCAAAAAGATACTTCTCAGAGAATGAGAAGTCACTGAGTGCACTACCATCTCCCTCTTTTTCTCCTCTCCATCAGAAAGTGCCATAGTGTTATGTTTGCCATCCTCTGAATCATCCAAGGATAAAGCCCTTTCGAACTCCACCATCTATAGCTTTAACATCTCCTCTGGAATAGGTGATGAACGGAGTGGCTGAGGAGAGAAGATGAATGTCACCAGATTTAGTAGAGGCATGGAAGTATCCTGCTACTATGTGTAATAGTTTGTGAAGTACTGGGTGCTGGAGAATCCGAAGCTAAAGCCATGGTTATAGAAGTGATCTTCTCCTTTGATTGAGATCTTCTATGTACTTTCAACTTCTCAGACCTTCTGCTACTTTCTGATTTGTGCTTCCACTTGAGGGAATCTCTTTCATCAAAGTTTCCTGTGACTTGATTCATTAATGCTTCATCAAGGAAATATCCCTTCGTCAGCAGCTAGTTTGAAGTATTCACCAAAATAGCTCCAGATCTTTCTTCAATTGTATAGCAGCCTCCTACGTTATCCTGTAGTACAAATTTATCTCCTCCCATTTGATGGTAAGTGTCAAGTACCACATTCCCATCATCTTTAAGAACTGCAGGTATCCGCACTAGTCTAAATTCGAACACTTTCTTTGCTTATCGCCTGCTAAAATCTCTCTTTCTAACCTCGTACTCACTTTTACGCTTCATCCAGAAATATTCTAATGAAGGCACATGTGCGTACTCCTAGGAGATTGTCTTGCTTGCTACTCCAAATGGATCGAAGTTCATCCGAGCAAGGAATAACTCTTGCTCATACTCAAATAACATCTGCATCTTCATCCCTCGAGCTCTATGAATGCTATGGCAGCTGTAATGTCCCACAGTGATTGGGAAGAAGCACATAGACTTGTGGTGCTTAGACTGAAGGTTGTGTAACTCCAAAAGTTTATTTCTCAACTCCATGGTGATCAATCTATCATTTGGATATTTGGGAAGCTTAACCGGTTCACCAGAAAATCCAGTAACCCTGAGGTATGTGAAATATGCAAACTAAATGAATAGACTACCAACCTTGGATATAGCTCCCCACGCTTCCTTGACTACCCTGTTGGCCTTCAAGTCTTTGTCTAGCCTGAAAATGAAATCGTAGAAGAATTCATCATTGACCACTTTGAAATCTTTCTCACACATAGGTATAGTAAGCTGTGGGTAGCACTCAAAAATGGGGTCCTTAGAAAGAACACCACATCTATCTAGCTTGGAAAAGATGCCTTGTGGAGCTGCAGCATACACCAAGTAGGAAGTCATTTTGAAGCTGAAATTATGCTTCACATTCAAGACTTACTCACTAATGTTGTTGCTAATAATTTCCTACCAATTGATTATGGAGTCAACCTTGTTGACTTCAATGGTCCTGATGAAATCATACATCCTTGTATGAACAATGTCAGCATTTGCCTCGCCATTAATCCTGTATAGTAATTTAACAACATCATCTACCTCCTTCATCGAGAGATTTGAAGGAGATATAGGCTTCTTCATGTATCATCTATTCATTATGCTCACGCAATCAGCTCTATGCTTCTCCCACTTACTTCCGGCATCCTGAAGACTAATGGAAGTCACCACCTTTCGCACCGGAATCTTCAAACAATAATTGATGAACTCTGCATCCAGCCAAATTATTGTTTTCCTCATAGCATCTAGCACTAATCTGGATGAAGGATGGTAAGATCTAGCACAATCCATAATAAACTCTGACAAATGGGTTGTGCATGGAAAGGCTGTAACTCAGATAATTTCACTGCTTTTAACCGCACGCATGAGTGAAGTCTTTCCCGCTCTAGATCTATTAATCAATTCGTAAAGAGGTTCCAGACCTAGATCTGTGTCTCCTATTTCTGCAAGTTCGGAAGCAATGCATGACTCCATCGTGATTTTTTTTCATCTCTCTTCACCATGGCTTTGTCTATCTTTTTCTGAATAATTCTTTTTCTTCTTACTTGGCTGGATTTCTTCATAACTGGTGCAGATCTGGAAAATTCTTCAAATTCGGAGGATATATGCAATGTATTGGACATTGATTAAAGCTCCTTTTCTTTTGTAAAGAACCTATAATGAATTCCTACAATTAATTCAGACAAAAATGGCCACTGGAGCATGAATAGTGAATTTTAATTATAAAAACATGCACTTTTCAAGCCTGCTGCCCCAAAAATTGATGTTTAATTTGCACATAAAGAGAACATGAATCCTTTCAACAATACCTAAGCACCTGTAACACCTATGCAAACAATTATGCAAAAAAAAATCAACCTCCTTCAAAGCATGCGCCAAATTTGGAAGCTTTTAGCCTTGTTTTCACTTTTGTTTGAGAAAAATCCTTCTTTAAATGGGGCGCACTTTTCCTCTTGGCTGCAATTCTTTACCTATGTATTAAATAATTCATCCTTATGGCAGACCATGCTTATATAACCCTCACAATTCTATAATTAATAATTGCCCTTCCTATTCCTAGCAATTAATTAATTAAAAATCATGCTTTTCTCTTTAAAAATAACATGTTTAAGGACAGCCATCCAATAAATTAAATTAATCCAATTTAATCATTCACACTTCACTTCACTTAAGATTAACACTGTGCCTTGACCATAGCCACTATAAATAGAATTTAATTTAATGATTTAATGCTTTAATGCTTTAAAAATCATTAAATCTATCCTAAATGGGGCGCACTTTTTGACATAAAGGGGGCAACCTTTAAATAAATTAAATTTAATCAATTTAATACATTTAATTCTGTTTCTTTTATTCCCCTTTTCTTTGTTGACTTTCTTCCAAGCTTGGGCACCTATTTTGGAAGGATAAATAATTAATTTAATCCACTTAAACGTTGTCTTCTTCTCTCTAAAGGGGGCACACTTTTTTGCACAGTATAATTCTATTTTTAAGAATTTATAACAATGGGATTCTTTACCCTCCAAGGAAGCCCCAGAAATCCGATGATCCACTTAAGTGATTTGACTTTGACAATGGGATTATTTACCCTATGAGGCAGGCAATAAAATCCCATTATTTTACTTAAGTCACTTTTCTTTTATTTCACCATGGGAATTTTTACCCTGTAAGGAAGGCAATAAATTCCCGCCTTCCTGTGGCCTCTAACTTTCTCACTGTAGCTTAAGTGAATTTTATATCATAGGAAAAAGTACCCTCCTAGGCAAGTATAAAATTCACACCTTCCCTGCTGCTTCTATTTTTCCCATTGCAGCTTAAATCCTTTGTTTTCCAAAAATGCGCCCAACCCCGCAGGGGCTTTTCTATGCACGACTTCACTTTTTTCCCAGTGATCTAGACCTCCAATGGTGACTTCCTCCAGGGATAATGTGCATATATGTTCTCCAGCTGCTCCAGGCCAAAAATTGGGCTTACCCGGCAAAGGAATTGTTCTAGAGAAATTTCATAGAAAACAAAATGGGACAACACAAAAACACGAAAAATTGTCAAAAGTCACAAATAAAGCCCAAAACTTATTCCAAGTAAAAACCCTTCTGGTACATAGGAATAATGACATGTTTGATCATAACATAGTTAAAACAGAGTACAAATAGCCTCATACGGGGCTCAAAATATTTAAATACAAATTTCCCGCAAAAAAATCCCGATGACGGAATATAACAATTTTGGGAATCTAGGTATTTGGCGAAAAAGGATAATATGGATCTTTAGGAATATCCTGACACAATACAAGAACTTTCAGGAAACAAACACACAAAATGACCCATTATTTTAAAAGTATGAAATTTTTTTGGATAAGGTAGTCACAGATTTCAGGATGAAATCTGGGTGACACCACTTAGCCGTAGAAAAACTCAGTCAACTCCTTTGAAGAGAAATAGGTAGAATTTTCTTCTACAATATTCTATGGCACTTTGAAACATACTATGATATTTTCCTTGATTAAGTTACATACTATTTCGGTGTTTCCTTACTTGGCTGGAATGGCTTCCACACGTTTTGTGAAGTATTCTGTCGCTATGAGCACATAGGTGTGCTCCACATTTTAGTGAGGATTTAGAACACCGACGAAATATAGCCCCCACTGCTGAAATGGTTCTTCAATAAGAACTGGCCTAAGTGGTAATGCAACAAGTTGTGATCTCCTAATGAATTGTTAGCATGCTTCACATTTGGAAACCCATTCCTGAGTGTCTATAAAAAGGGTGGGATAATACTACCTTCCTTGAAGGATCTTGTGTGTAGTTACCATCACTGAGAAATATCCACCACACACTTGGTCATGGTATGCTTTAAGCAATTTTTCTTATTGCTCTTTATCTACACACCTGAGGAAGCATCCTTCCATACCTCTCTTGTAAAGTTCATGATTCTAGATTACAAACTTTATTTCCTTTAGCTTTATTTTTCTCCTTTTCTTTAAATCAAGATGAGAAGGGAATTCTCCATAAGTTAATTGATAGGAAATATCAACATACCACTCATCAGTAGTGGTTATAAAGAGAACATGTGGATTGTTTTTGAAACAAGTTGGGCAAGCACAATTTTATTCATTGTGTTGAGCTTTGAGTGTTTCATCTTCAGAAATAAACCTATACAAACCATTTCCCCTTAGCATATTAGAGGGATGAATTTTCAAGTGATATTCTTGAGTCTTTGCAATCCAATTTCCTCTTTTATCTTTGGGATCTTGTTGTGTCAAGATGGACTTGATTTCTTTGTCAGGTACCATCACCACTGTATGAGAGTTGAGGATGTAAAATCTGAAATTTTTTACATCCTTAACAACTACATAGGAATGCTTCTCTAATTATTTATAGTTTATTTCTTTCTTTTTCAATGGATAACTCATGAAAGCAATAGGTTCTTCCACACCTTCATCATTATTCTGAACAAGAATGACAGAGAGGGTATGTTCTGATGCATAACAATAAATGATGAACTCTTTTTTAAAATCTAGAGACACAAGGGTCAGAGACTTTGCAGTGTATTTTTTGATATCTTCAAACACTTCCTTCCCTTCATGGTTCCATTTTAAGTTTTCCTATGGTTTCATCATGGTGGTGATGTGCTTTGTCAATTCAGAAAACTCACAAAAAGAGAAAATTCACCTTTCTGAAGAAGGAATGAACTCATTTCTTGCTTGTGGGTAGAGATAGTGCTTGAGTGGCTCATATTCTCTTAGGATCCATATGTGCTCCATGTTTATTCACAATTTTCCCCAGTAGCTTGCCTTCCGTAACTCCAAAAATGCACTTTTTTGGGTTTAGTGATATACCATGTTTTATACACCTTGCAAATACCTCTTGTAAGTGACGGATATGATCTCCCCTCTTTTTTGAAAACACCATGAGATCATCAAGATATATGGAAATGAATTTTTTAAGATATTTTAATGTCAACTCCACCACCCTTTCAAATGTAACTCCTACATTGATTAGGTCGAAAGGCATTCTGTTGTAGGAAAAAGTTCCCCAAGGTGTTGTGAAGGTTGTCTTGGTGTGATCCTCCTTTGCCGCTTTGATTTGATTGTACCCTGAGAATTCATCAAGCAATGAAAGAATTTCAGATCCAGTGACTAGTTGAAAAATTTGGTCCATGATAGGGAGAGGATAATTTTCTTTCAGTCATTCCCGGTTCAAGTTACGGAAATATAGACATATTCTTATTTCACCATTATTCTTCCACACCGGAACAATGTTAGCCACCCATGTTGAATGATGGATGGGAAAGATAATCCTTACATTAAGAATCTTCATTACCTCCTCTTTGATGGTATCAGCAATTTTTTGGTTGTATGGAATTTTTTTCTTGAATGGATTGGCATCTTGCTTCAAGGGAATTAAGTAATGTTTTCCTTCGGTTGGAAGGATTTGAGTTCAGCATAAGAGTAGGCAAAAAACATCTGAATATTTCTTGAATAACACAAAAAACCTTCTCTTCTCCACAGGAGAACAACATTTTCCAATATTGACCATCCTTAGCTCCTCTGGGGTTCCAATGTTTTCCTTATCAAAATCAGATAGGTGCTAAGAAGATTGTTTTGCTTTCTCTTGAATGAATTTATTGTGTTTGTCAAAGAGGTATTCCAAAGAAACTAGGCCTTTGGGAATCTTGTTTCCTTTCAATTTGATCACTCCTTCTTCATCAATCCCTTTAATTCCTTATTTCTCTTCTTTGGCTACCACTTCTCGGTGTGGATTTTCGCTTCCTTCAAAGAAGAGATTATCAAAATTATCCCTTTGTTCCAAAAATGCTAGAATCTAGTTATAATTATTAAATACTTTCCAATGATTTGCATTATCTAGTACACTAGGCTTGAATACCATTTCAATAGTCACTTTGTCTTTATGAAAAGAAGGATGAGGTGTGACTAGGGAAGCCGAAACTGCAAGAGAATTGGACCTTTTCATTATTTTCTCTTGGGATAGCTTCAAAGGAAAATGCATCGAAATATTCAATACAGTCTCATACATTGTTTCTATGATGTCAGAGTCTTGGATTTTTCACCTGATATTGTTGCCAAACCTACTTTACTATCACTTCTACATCACCTCAACACCTCAGTTTCTTCATTTCCATGTCTTCTTCCACACCCATGCCTAAGAGGAAAGCTTCATATTAAACTTTTTATTTGTATTATCAAACTGTAGCTTATAGAAAAATGGGTACAATTCATCAGAAGGAGAGTACAACACCACGCCTACTCCCAAACCTGCACTGCAATGACTACCATCAAATTCAATCCTCAAAACTTTATCTTCTTCCTCCTCCAGAAGAAGTGGATAGTTATCATCTTTTTTATGATATGAGGAAGAATTTTCCTAGCCCACTGTCTTGAATGAGAATGTTTTCCTTTGGATCATCATAATTTCATACTGTGAACTTAATTTTTCTTACTGGAAGAAATTTCTTCATCTCGAATTTCAATGGGATAGTTGTAGATGACCAACCTAATTTTATTTCTCCACCCAAGTCTCTATAGAAGCTTTGGCTCATTAGCATGCCAAAGGATGTTGGGATGTCTGCCACTAGGATGGTTAGCAATATCTTTTTATCTATAAAATCAGCCAATGCTACTGGTGCATCTTTGATTATTCCTACCAATGGAACTTTTTTCGATTCCATTAAATAATAGGTACCATTTTCTCAGGTCAAGGGGAGGCATATAGAATTTGTAACTTTCATGAGAATTACATTATCTGAGGCTCCAGAAACTATGATGTAATTAATTAGCTAGAACTCTTTAATGATGAGTGACAGGTAGAAAGGTTCGACCTTGTTGGTTTTGGAGGCACTGAGGGATAACATGTTTGGAGAAGGTGGCATGGAT
This sequence comes from Taxus chinensis, assembly GCA_019776745.2. Taxonomy (NCBI): domain Eukaryota; kingdom Viridiplantae; phylum Streptophyta; class Pinopsida; order Cupressales; family Taxaceae; genus Taxus; species Taxus chinensis. Next base: position 366,034,245 of record CM034148.1, read on the forward strand.
GGTGTGTGGAGTAATCCTTTGTAATTTTGACATGAGGTTATAATATTACCACCACGGACTACATCAATGAATCTATCAAATTTGGAAGGGTGTGTTTATAGGTATTCTATTTCTGTGAGCTGAACTTTAGTTTTCCTTACGTGTTCCAAAAAGTCAAATGCGGTTATGGAAGGCAAGGCCAAGGTTCCAGGAATGACAAAAGATTTACATGGTGAAGGAATTTATACTTTAGGGAGTGAATATTCCTTCACAGGTGCAGTAATTAGCTTGGAAGGAGGTGAGTATGTAGGTGTTGATAGAACCTTAGATGTTTTTGCAAGAACAACATTTGAAGGAGATTTATTTTTAGTAAATTTTGAGTTGGGAGAAGGAGTGGGTGACTTGATTGGTGTGGTAGCATGATCCTTGCTAACCAATGGGTCTACTTTTTCTTTAGCTAACTCCATTAAAGGTGGTGGTAGTGATCCTCTGTTAATGATTTTATTTGTAGAACCTCCACAGGAGAATCTTCTTTCATTTACTTTTCCTTCACCGCATCCATTGAGGATGGAGCACCTTTCTTGGACGGTGTGTGAGCAAAAAATACCCATGAGAAACTTGGAGATTCTTCATCATCATAATCTTCATCATCAATGTACATAATTAGACCATTTTGTGTATCACTGTCAATTTCCTTGACCCCAAGATAGTTTCCATCATTTCCCACACCTTCTTATTCAGGGTCTTCAATTTCTAATTTCTCCTTTGGTTCTTCGGTGTCACAGGTGGCATTGACTAGAGGTGTTTTGAGATAAAACTGGTGAGGAGGTGTAGAAATTCTGTCTATTGGGAGTGTTTTTCTTCCTTAGAGTTATTGGAATTGTGATCTGGGAGAGACGTTTCTTTAAGGTGACCAAGTCATTTTCCTTTTTTTGGGAACATTGTGTCTATGGTGACTGAGCTTGAATCCTGGCATTTTTTATTTTCATTTGGACCTTTCAATTTACCAGAAATGATGACATAATCATCAATTTCTATTGGGTGGTCTCAAGCTTCCCTCAATTTTCTTGGTTTGGTTCTTTATAGGAAATCACCTACTTCTAATGGCAAGGCACTGGTGAATAATATCTTCAAATTATTTTCAGCATGCACCACTTCTTCAAGGATTCTTCTTATTACTCCGTTATATATTTCTATGAAGTTTCTCATTGAGTTAGAGGTTTCTTTCATCATTTGTACCAATTAGACCAAGAGATCCTAACAGTCTTCCGTGGTCTTGAACCTGTGTTTAAATGCACTTCTTATATCTTCCCAGTAGGTGACAGACCACAGGGGTAGCATGTAGAAAATTTTAGAAAATTTTCTTGGAGTGACTCCACAAAGAGTCAAACTACCACATCTTCTTCCACAACTCCCAATACACCTCAAACATTGATAAACGATGCTACATGTTCTTTGGGGAGTTGAGAACCGTCCCTCTGAATTTTGTAAAGTTTTTTCTTGATCCTTTTGGTAGCTCGTGAAGTGGTTGAGCAAGGGCGAGTGGGCCAATTTTTCCACTACATGGTACATTAGGCCTATGTACCTCATAATCATGATTCCCAATTATATTTCTATTTCTAGCTTTCAACCTCTCTAAGGTTTTACTTTTGTTTCTTCTCTTGCATCTGCCTCAGCTTGAAGTATTTCAATTTATTGAAGTTGAGATCTTATTTCCTCTTTTGATCTTGCTTCTCTTTCTATGGCTACTTCTTTAGTCTATATGTCAGTGAAATCTTCAACATTATCTTTGATGTAGGGAAATTCACCATCTAGAGTATTTGCAACACTAAGGTTCCCAATGTGACTGGTTTCTTGATGAAAGGGAGACCTCTAAATTTTGAGCAACTCTTGTCTTCTTTGAAGCTCTTAAAAAGTGCGGTCATTTTTTCCTCCTTTTCTCTATTACTAGGTGTATTTTATATCCGCTACCTTGGATATAATTTTTTTTCTGTATGGTGCTAGAATGTTTCTTTTTCTTTCCAATTCATCAACATGTTTTTCTTCAAGGTCAAAAATTCTCATGGCAATGAAATATTTCTTGACACTTCTCCTTTTGTGATAGATAACTTCTCTCAAATATGAAGCAATATCCTCTTGTATTTGGAAGAGAAATCACGGTCTTTTAATAGGAGTATTTCCTGGAATAGCCATGGTTTATAGACATGAGGCTCATATAGCTATTCAAATTCCATAAAAAAAATTTTTTTTTTAATTTTACAATTTTTTTGTATTTTCTGACCTTCTGGTCGTATTTAGGTGTAGATGCTACTAAATATGCCCCATGGTGGGTGCTAAAAGTTGTTGGTGATAAATTTTTTCAAGGAAAATTTGGTGGTTATCTTATCAAAAATCTATGATTCAAAATCCCTTTACTTAACTGGTACATCAGCCATACGTGCATGCGCAAGTAAAAAGTGAGTTTTATCCTTGTATCCTGTTTGTTGGGGATCTAACAAGGGCACTCCACTGACCCTATGTAAAAATCTTACATTTATCTACAAGAGAGGAATTTGCTAGGAAAGAAGGAAAGGGAGAGAGAAAAATAGAAAAGAGAAACTAATGTTGCAAGTAGAAAATCAAAGACATGCATACACCAGCCAGAAAGTTCATTACATGCACTTGAATTTAGAAGAAAAAGAATCTATGTAATAACAACAATACCAAATAACATTTAATGAGCACAAAGTACCACTAAACTCCTTAGTCAAAAAAGGTTAAAATTCCTTCTTCCTTTATTGAAGTTCAAGTAGAAATTGTACATAACATAGAAATAGAAGACATTTTTGAGTAGGGAAAATGAAATAAATTTTCCATCTCTTTGCTCTCTTCATAAGGATATCTCTCTCATGAATTCACAAAAAATGGCTGCAATATCTAAGAATTATCACATTTTTTCTAAGAATAATCTCAAATGGGGAGCTTGTTACAATTTATAGAAGAAGAGGTGACTCTTCATCTTCCCGATGACTTTTCAAATAATTTAATGTGACTTTACATTGTTCATATTTCACTTCAATATATAAGTCCCTTTTATAAAATCAAGGCAACTTAAATTTTACATTATGTTTCTAAACTCAATTAAAGTTATATTTAAAAGTGCAAACCTCAACGTAAAAACATAACATTGATGAGAGAGAGCATTAAGTGAGAAGAGAAGAACCAAAAAGAAGAGGAAGAAGAAGAAAGAAGAAATATTATGTAGAAGGATGAGCCGTTGCAGTGGATTTGATCTTGCTCCCTAACTTTTTTCCACTTCACACACTTGAGAAGGCCTCTATTCCTCCAAGTTCTTTATTCAAATGAGTAGTTCCAGGTTCCACCTTGTCAGCATGAGGAATGTGAACACAACTCAAGGTTTTTATCTATCTATCAAACACACTGTTGATGTCTTTGCACTTCCCGAACCATAATGAATGTTTCTTTGTGATAAGTGCAATAGAGAGCCAAATATCTTAGAAGAATTTGAGGGTATCCTTATTGAAGGATGATGGGTTTTATACCTCTTTATTGATGCATTATTCAAATGGACCAATCAACTCATGAGCATTTATATCCTCTCCGAGTGTAGGTACTCCAAGTTTTGGAATTTTTTGATTTACACTATCGTGTAATTTGTACACTTGTTTCTCTTTCTCCTCCAGCTCTTTCATGGCCCAATTGACTACCTCAAACCTGATTTCTAAGGCCTTCACCCATATATGTGACAATTCCTCTGAGGGAGTTTCAAATATCTTCCTTTTGATCAACTCCTGGTGACTAGTGTCACTCATTTCATGTACATTTAAGGAAACATCTTATTAGACTCGGGTTCAATTATAGGTACACTAATGGTACCCTATTCTGAAGGAGGATGAAAATAATAAATGAGAGAGGCATGGGTGTCATCAAGAGGGGAAACTTTATATGGTTTTTCAAATACTTAATATTTAACCATGTGTTCTTCATCCACTAATGCCTTTTTCATTGGGTTTTCTTCATACATTTCTGAGATCAAATATTCCTCTCATAGTGATGTAAATGAGCCTTCTTCTACTCTGAGTTTATTTGACGTATTCTTGTGCGGAGAAAAATCCAATTATGTGGCCTTCCTTTTCAAACTTTATTCGAAGTGTTAAGAACTTGAAGTCACCTCTGTGAGTTTTGAATATGAATGATGAGAGACTTTCTTCTGACTTAGAGGGATTCCCCATGAATGGATGATCATGATTCACTTATTTTGAAACCAATTTCTCACTCCCTTGATTCAAAAACATACCAGTTGATTAGAGGAAGAGGGGAAATCATGACTTCCATGTACTCATGATCATACATCTTTGTCTCATCATCATGCAAAATATCTTCATACTAAGAGAACTTGAATTTCCTCATTTGATTGAACATCATCCTGATATGGTCATTTTCACGTAATTAAAACTCACTAATACAATTGGCCCAGTAGTCCTTGACTTGCAGCTTGTGTTATAATTATGGGACATAGAAAGAGTCTATATCTTCTTGGATGTCCAAAGTAGTCTTGGCGATGTGGGAATGCAAATTCAAATGAGTGAAAATAGCCTCCAGATGAGATGCATCATTTGAGCTCTTGCACATGAATACCCCAAGAGATAAGGAATGGAATCAATTTCTTCCTCCTAATTCTAAGCATGTTATTCACTTGAATGATATTTCTGTAGATCTTGAACAATATAATTTTATCACTAACATACTTGGGAAGCCTTAGCAACACTTGGTTGAAGCCAACAATTCGCGAGTAGGAGTATTTTTAGAATTGTATGAAATAGGAGCCATACTTCTTGATCAAGGACACTGATTATGAAGACATCCTAGCTTCTAGATATCCTTCCAAGCTTCAGACTACGTACATTGTGAATCCATCATTCAAATGAGAAAAATGCCTATGACTTTCCTCTATCATCACATGTTGATTTTTCTCGAATGCTGACACCTTGGTGGAAATTTTTTTCATGAGATTAAATCGCTTGAATTATCTTGAGCTAGTGAGGATTTATGCCAAGTAAGAAGTCATGCGTAACTTTTTCATCATAGGTACTTTGAGTAGTTGGAGATGGAGGTTTTCACTGATGATCTGCCCTGAGTCAATTCTTTGTTTTCCTTTTGTCAATGTAAAGATGAAAATTCCCATCCAGTCTTGGAAGTCTCTTATTCTTTCTTCACCCATTACTCTACTGAGGAGAGTGATGACATCTTATTACCCTTCTAAGATATCACACCTTGGAAGGTTCTTGGTCATCCTTGAGGGATTTCTCCCTTTTTTCAACCATTACCCAAGTGCAACCCCTTGCACATATGCATCCATCATTTCTCAATTGTAAAAGGCTCTATCTTTTGAGATGAAAACCATGTTGGGTGATGTCAGTATCTACAGAGAAAGAGAAATGGTTCTAGGGTTGATGGCCGTCATTATTGTACTATTTTCATCTCAGATGGCTCATGTTTCAAGCTCATAATGGTGAGAGCAGGCGAGGACCAACTCATGAATTTGGACAGATACTGGGTATTCTATGGCAGTGAACAAGCCACTGGTGAATATCTGATCTTCAATCTTATTTCGGTCTCTAGTTGTCATGTAATTGTTTAGGTCATTCAGGTCCATGTACAAGACATCGTTGTCTTCTATCTCGTACTCATAGGCAAAGGTTTGTGCCATCTTCTGTCCCATCCACTTTTGCTTCATGTTTTCCCTAGAATAACAACTTACTATTTTTACTAAGTATGAAAAAAAAAACTCCCTCGAACCTCAACTAGATATTGTGACCTTGATTCCCTCTTTTCCCTACATTGCTCCCTCCTTCTGGATTCACTTTCTAGTTTTAGCACATGCTCATGGGACCAGTTACTATTTTCATTAAGTGCCAAAAAAACTCATTTCGATGATTTCTCAGCTGTAGTGGACCTTTAATGTCTTTGTCTCCTTTACAAGTTCTTTTGTTTTTGACTTTCCCAAAAAAGAAGTCCCCTATGCATAAGACCTGTTATTTTTAGAAAGTTTGCTTATGGAGGTTGGATTGACACAGAACAAATTTTTTTGATATGTTTTTTTTTTCCAATATCACCTCTGTAAAATTGTAGACCTACCCGCTTAATAGTCCAGGACATTTTAAACATTCCAATTTTAGACTTGGTAGTGCTTTTGGACGTGACAACCATTAACAGATCTCAAAATGGCAGGTCTATTTTTCTCCACCATTTGTGAAAAAATTAATATTTCTTATATACATTTTTTTCTTTTGGTTCTTCATGTGAAATTTTCTTGAATCTGACAACTGGTTTGGTGGGAAATTCAACTTTTTCTTTGTTGAGCCGGAAAGGATATTTCTTCACTGTGAATGATTTGTTGCATAAGAGGAAAGTTTTAAAGTATGTTTTTAATGGTCTTGGACAGAGGAACAAATAGAAAAATATGGTTCATTTCTTCATGCACTGATTTTTAATATTTCTACAAATCTTTGATTCATGGCAATTGATATTTTCACTATTTTCTTCATTGTTCTTCATTTCTCCTTCTTAACTAGATAAAAAATCCTTTTGAGACCTGTATATCACCATGGGAAAGGTATTTTATTTCCTTGGTTTATATGGTCTGATAATTTTCAATGGTGGAGTGATGGTAGAAGGTTTTAGAGGAAGTGATATGGTTCTGTGCATGAGAAAGTTAGATATAAGAAGCTAGAAGAAAGCGACAGTTAAGGATGTTTTAAAAATTTTAAAAAACATACACAGAGAAGGATGGGTGCATTTTCTTATCCCTGACATCCCTTAGCTTAATGGGATATGAGGGGAATTAGTTTCCATGGTGAGAAACAAGGTGACACATGGCAGTGATCCGATGGCAGGGAGTGAGAGCTCTAAAATCAGATTTAAAGCATTGAGGGGATGGAAGCGGGTCACATGGGTGACCATAATTCTCTCCTAGGGGAATGGGAACATTTTTCAATTTTTTATGTCCCTGACCTTTGAGGGATGTGAGGGACATAAAATTTCATGGTGATCCAGGATATGACATGTGGCGAAGATCTGACGGTAGGGAATTTGAGCTCTAAATTACACTCGGGGGCTGAACTAGCAATCCAGATGGTCACATGGGGTTCCAGAGATCACATGGGGGATGGATGAATTTTTCCAAGGTTTATTTTCCTATCTTTTAGGGATGTCAGGGATGTAAAATTCCACCAGGATCCTGGAGCTGATACGTGTCCTTCAAAAATTTGGCTAACTCCCGAACTCACCTCAAGAGGACAACTTGCGATGATGATAACTTGAGCTCCCGATGGACATTTTCAGAAAATGTTTATATGATCACAACTTTAAATATAGTTTTTAATCTAATGGTGGTGGTATCATGTCTTTCTTCTTCGATTTTATTCCTAAAAAATTGGATTTTTTATTTGGTACTCCATATGTGCCTGAGAAAAACTTAATGTAGACCTTATGCGCTAAAGTGTTGTGAAAAAAATTGTTTCACCATCTTATAGGGATTGGAATTATCTTTCCATATATGTTTCATTTTTCTCCTAACTCTATATATAGAGCTCCCGAAATCACCTTCTGAAGCTTAGTGGTTGTTTTTGTCTGTGTACTGACTATGCCTGTGAACCATAATTTTGGCGAAAATACCCCAACTTATCTGAGCCCTTCCAAAATATTCTTGAATCATTTCCATGATTTCCCAAGACCTGTAAATCACCTCCACATCCTCTTAGTCTCTTCTTCTCCACTCCATGGAGTTTCTACAGCCCTAGGAAGGCTAGTGATAGCCCTTCCCACAACTTCTTATAGTTTGTAACTTTTTGTGAACTCCTAAAATCACTTAGGGGTTATGAATGGAGTTTACTAAATTTCCTAGGGGGATGAGAGAAAATTACTCAGGGGGGCACTTGGAATGATAAGAATTGAAAAATTTAGCACAAGGGTATAGTTACGATGCTCAGAAATAATTGATTTCCTTGTTACACATTTGCATGACAACATCTAGCTAAGTTTATTTTATTAATTGTGAATCTCCATAGAAATGTCATGAAATTTTTGTAGTTTGGCTGCATTTTTTTATGTGTTTTGGTGGTGTTTTGGAATCCTTTTAGATGTGACTATGTAACTGCCACATATTTTTTCCTTTCAGTACCAAAATGGAGACTTCAAATAGTTGAAAATTTTTGGGCTTCTTAAATGGTTCATTTCACCTTCCTTCCATCTTTGGGGCAAAGTAACTATAATTTGAGTGCATTTATTCATTATAGAAAAGTGATTTTGAGTGAAAATAAGTGTGAGAAAAGAGGATAAGTTGGATTTATTTCTTGTTTTGTTCATTGAGAGTGATTTCTTCATTGTTGATTATTGTGAACAAGAAAATATAATTAGGAGTGTTGAATCATTCTTGAAGGCTGATTATAGGTAGTACTTTGTATCTTGGAGATTTATATAATGAGAGGGAAGAAATTTACTTACCCACTGGATTTCCCACCATATTTTTCTCTAGGATAAATTCTTGTGTCTCCTTTTCATTCTCTTTTCTTAGTTTATAGTATAGTTGTGATTATTTATGCACATTATACTGGTTAAAAGTAACTTAATTAATGTTCATTCAGTTATCATGAAGTAGGATATGTTTATTGTATTAAGAGGTAGTTTACAGATCATTGATGAATGATAGTTTTCTCTTATAACATTAGGAGGTTTAAAAAATCCCAGTAAGCATAGGATTCTCTTGGAATTTATGAAAAATAATAAACCGGATATTATGATGTTATTAGAAATGAAGAAGACTTCTTCTAAGATGGAAGAGTTTTTACAAATACATTTAGAAATATGTTGGGTTTCATTGTCAATCTTCAGTGGGGGGATCTAGAGTTTTGCTAGTTTTTGGAATGTGAATTTTTTAGAGGGTTTTCCTTTACATGTGATTCAACATCATATTTCTATCTACTTCACATTTTTAAGCTCCAAAAAATAATGCATCTTATCTAATGTCTATGCTCCTAATTAAATCATTAGAAGATGTGATATTTTGGAGGAAAATTTTGGCTTCAATAGGTTTTCTAATGATTTAAACTAGGTTATAGGGGGTGACTTCAATATGCCCATGATTCCCTTGAAAAAAAATGGTGGCGTTATCTCTTATATTGTTAGTATGGTGGGCTTGGCCAAATTTATAAATTGGAATGATATGCTGGATCTTGAGCTCAGTGGTCTAAAATATTCTTGGAGTAACAGATGAAGTGGTAAATATATCATCAAAATTAGACTTGAAATGTTTTTGGTTGATTATCAATGGATTTAGGAGAAAAAAATATTCTTTATCCTCTCTTATTCATGTTTGTTTTGACCATAATCTAATTCTTCTCAGCATTGGGGATATGGTGCCAACTAAAGGTAGACCCTTTATATTTGAAAAGATGTGGACCACTCATCCAGAGCTTGAAACAATGATTGAGTGGTGGAACATAGATACTAGAGGTAATAACATGTTCCAAGTTAGGAAAAATCTCAAAAATGTTAAGACAAAGATCAAAAAATGGAATAAGGATACTTTTGGTAACATTTTACTATAAAATATTAAAATAAAAAGGGAACTTAGAGAAATGGAAGAAATAATGGAAGATGGAGTCTAGAGTCTTGAACATAAAGAAGAGGAATAACTTATGTTGTCTAAATTTCATACTATCCTTAGTAAGGAAGAAATTTATTAGAAAAAAAAAATACTGGGTTAACTGGATTAAGGAGGGAGACATGAATACAAATATATTCCATATATTAGCTACAATTAGGGAAAACAAAGCGCATATACAAGAAATAATGAAATAATATAGAACTATGGCTACGGAGGAAAATGACATCTCGAACGCTATTATTTTCTTTTTCAAAAATCTATTTTCTAAGGGTCAACCAGCCTCTCAGGAATCTTTGTTGTAGAATCTTAATATTGTTACTCCTACCATTATTATAGAGGATAATAAAGATCTTACTATGATCCCTTCTGAAGAGGAGATCAATGTTATTGTTTCATAAATATAAGGGGATAAAACCCCTGGGCCAAATGGGTTTCTAGCATTTTTATTCCAACTTTATTAGGACATTGTGAAGAAAGAGGCGGTTTTTGTGGTTCAAGAATTTTTTAGATATAGAAGTCTGATAAAAAAATTAATCATACTTTCAAAACCCTCATTCCTAAAAAACCAAGAGCCAAGGATCTGGGAAATTTAAGGCCTATCAGTGTATGTAACTCTTTGTATAAAGTTATTTCTAAAATCTAGGCCTTCAGAGTGAGAGAGGTTCTCAGTTATTTTATTTCTCCCAATAAAGGTGCTCTTCTTCCAGGTAGGTAAATATTAAACAACATCATCTTTATCCATGAAACTATCCATTCAATTGAAAAATCCCATTGTGAGGTGATGCTCATAAAATTAGACATGTAAAAGGCCTACGATTTTATTTCAAGGAATTTCATGATCCTCCTCATGCATAAACTTTTATTTGATCCTCATTTTACCAAGATGATTCCATATTTCACCTCTTCTTCCATGTTATTCTGTCTAAGGAAAGGGGGTCCTCTTGCTACTTTTATCTACATCATTGTGGCTAAATCCTTGAGAATATTTTGTTATAAATCCAAATAAAAATAAAGATTGGAAGGTGTTAATGTGGCAAATGGTGAGGAAAATCAGTTCCTACAACAATTTTTGGATGATACGGTCCTCCTAGGATAGGTAGTTGTTCAGGAGGCTTGTTCCTTCAAATACGTCACCATACAGTATGAGGAAGTCTCAAGATAACAAGTGAATTTCCATTAAAAACTTTACTTCATCAACGTCTATGAGAAACAGAAGATTAGGTTGGCCAATATTATGGAGTGTAACATTAAATCTCTCCTAGTTAATTATTTGGGAATGCCAATTTATGGGTGTAAAATGGAGGATACTGGATGAAATAATTTAATTGAATGGTTCCACAAAAAAATTGGCCTCATGGAAATGAGTCTTGCTATCGCATGTAGGTAAAACTTAACTCCTCTAAATTTCATTGCAAGGATTGGCTAGTGATATTATGTTAATTTTCATTCTTCCCACAAAATTTAGGAAAACCATTGAAATAATCCAAAATAGATTCGTATGGTCTAGATCAGAGGTTAATAATAAAATTTCATTGATATCTTGGGAAAAGCTAACCAAACCTAATGATCAGGGGGGTCTTGCTTTGAAAAATCTATAGACAATAATTCATGCTCTTATAGCCAAGATTGGATGGAGAATGCATAAGGAAGAGGGTACCTGGATTTATATTTTAAAATTGAAATACTTTAAAAATGTTGGTGGTACTATGGGTTTCTTCTCATAGCAGGAACTCACAAAAGGATCAATTTTTTGGAATAATCTTATTCATTGTAGGAATATTTTGGTTAAGGGTACAAAATGGAATCTTGGGAATAGTACAAAAATCAAATTTCAAGATGATCCATGGATCTTAAATAAACCTTTAAGGCTAAAAGAGCTATTTCTAAACCTTTATAAATACTACATGCATGAATATGGTGATTTTATGTGTGATTATTCATCATCTTATAGGAGTTGGTTACATATAAACCCCCCTCTAAATTAGATAGGTCCTAATCTTCATTTTGATATCTTAAACAAGGAATTAAAGGAATGCCACATCCCTTAGAGAAGATTTCATGATAAGATTATTTAGCATGGTTTGGATTCACAAAAATATAAATTTAAGTCTTGTTATCTTTTGAGTTTTGAGCATATTGATCCTAATGGGTATTGGTGGAAAATTTGGATTAAATTATTACTCCTTAAATCATTTTTTCTTTTGTGAAGTGGTCCAGAAGAAAAAATTTATAGCGGAAAAATTTAGGAAGAAAGGTATGATACTTTTTTACAGATGTAGTATGTGTGAACAACAAGAAGTAACGATCAATCACCTTTTCTTGGAGTGCATTTCAGATTTCCCAGTATTTTCAGCCATTCTTGATATTTTAAGTTGTTGTTGGTTCTTCGTGGGGTTGTCTTTCATCTCATGAATCAATCATTTTTCAATTTCCATCATGACAACACCAAAAAATTCTGGATATTTCTCTTCCCCACATCCAATGGGGCATTTAGGGGGAAAGAAACAATATAATATTTTGAAACCAATGTTCCAACTGTAAGAGGGTTATTAGTAAGATTTTCCAAACTCTAAAAAAATTGAGATTATCAAAAGTAAATATTCAAAGCCTTATCCTTGTTAATAAATTAGTATTTTGAGTAACCTGAATCTTAGCCCCACAAATTGGTCTAATGGAAAAGATAAAGGTGTGAATAAAAAAAATGTTAATTGGAAATTTCCACCAAAGGGTGGCTTTAAATTAAATTTTTATGGATCAACTAAAACTATGGAGGTATTTTCAGGGGGTGGTGGTTTAATATGTGATCATTTACATTTCTGCATCTAAGCCTATGCTAGTCCCTTACGTAACCAATTGAATGACTTTGTCAAGGCTATGGCCTTGATATGGGGCATCCAATTATGTGTTTCCATAAATGTCAAGTTTTGATTATACACAGAGTTTCTCAATGTGTTATCAATGCCTTCAAGAAACAAAGTGGAATTGGGTGGAAACTTAACAATATTATTACTGATGCTAGGATCTTGTTAGGCTCATTTGATAAGGTGGAAATCAATCACATGTATAGGGCAAGAAATAAGCTTGATGAAAGCTTGGATAATGATGGAAATGACATGCCTGGAAAGATGATTTTGAAGGGTGGTAAAAACTTGTGGAATAATACCATAACCCTTGTTAATTATGATAAGACACTTAGAGATTTGGCATGATAACTTCCTAGGTTTGTGTGAACAAAATTGTGGGAGGGATAATTATGTTTCAAGATGGGGATTTAATCGTCCAAAAAAAATTTAGTCTATTTTTTTTACGCTCATGTTCTTTTTTTCATTTGTCTCAATTTTTTTCTAATTTTTTTTGTTAAAGAAGGGCAGTGACAGGGTTCTCACCAAGACAAAAACTTATCTACAAATCAAGTGGGACGTGGCTCTGTGCTGGTTTCTAAGAAGAGGAGGTTTTTCCAACTACATTAAAAGGCTAAAAGTTAATTTTTGGAGCTCAAAATTTTACTCATCCCAAATCAAAATAATCTAGGTATTTGAGGCAACATTGGACTATCACCAAGTTGTGTGACTTGAACTGAGTCAAACTTCTAGAGAAAGACAACTTCCTTTAATTATTCCTACTACTAAAACTGTTCTGAAGAATTAAAATGGAACTATCTAAGTATAGTCTATGATTCCAAGAGACCAAACTAATAAGGAGATGTATAAAACTAAAATCCTAAACAAAGGGAGTGGATAACACTAAGAACAAGGGGAAAGATAATCTCAAATTAGGGAAAATAGGATAAAATGAAGGAAGAGAGGGTAGACTTAAGAGCCATAGTGTAGAACATAATTCAAGCTTCAACTTTTACACGATGCATGATGGAAATAACCATGAAAAGTGAGAAGGAACACACAACATACATGCACATAGAAGAAAGGAAAGGAAATGCAATAAAACACCAGCTAGAGAAGAATAATAGCCACAAAAAAAAAATTATTTCCTTAGGAATATGCACAAATAATTACATGGAGGAAGAAGGCATAAACACATTACAAATTCCAAATTTCAAGCCTACAAATCAAGAGCACTTGTGCAACACTTTGAAATGATGCCCTTGCATTTTAATAGTATCCAAACTTTACAAATGAGCATCACTTTACAAAATATAGAATATGGGAAAGCGAGAGGAGGGGAAAGAGAGGGAAACTCAAATATCCACCTTCAACCACCAAAAACATGCATTAAATGAATTAAAATAGAAATGGTCAACCTTCTAAGGCCATTCCCCCATGGTATTTTTATTGTAGGAGTAATAATGGTCACCATACCTCATCAAATTTGGTAGTTGAGCTACCTGAAAGTGTTGTTTTTAATGCTAGAATATTTTTTTCTCTTTTTCACCCACGTACCTTCAATGTAAAATATCATGAGATATTTCTGATGGTACCAATTTTGTGAAATTTGGAGTTATTAGGTGAAAATTATAACTATTTTAAATTCATTGTGCAGGATTGGTTGACAAAGTTTCCTGTGTGATTTCAAAATCCATAATAATACATTTGTTCCTTGTGTGGCTAGATCAGCCGATCAGAGAACGTGAGGTACTAGGGAATAGTTATGAGTTTTCCTTCCAGTCCCATCATATCTATATTGTTATACGCTCTTTATGTTTGGTGGAAAATCATATTTTGGGAAGAAAAATGGAATAGTTCCACCCAAACCCTATTTTCTTGATTTACTTGCTTCCCCTGCATTATCCATTCCCCATAACACATAGTTCCCCCATTCCATTGTATCATCTGAATCACTTTATTAAAGAACTAATGTCTTGACACAATTGTTCCACTTGTTCCGTCATGCCCTGATTTATCTACACAACACTACCTTCATTCCTTATGTGACTGAAAGACTCATGTGTAGAACTCAAATCTTATGGTAACAGTTCTTTGTAGGCCTAAAATGTTTGATTTATCCACAATACATTGCCTGTTATTTTCTTTGGTCAATGTATCAATGTGGAGAACACGATGCCCATGGGATTTGTTATGTCTATTCCTCCTAGGCCAAATTTATCCCCAATCGATTGTAGAAGACCTAAATTTTTTATTTTTTTTAGCTAAGTGTTGGATTGAGGGGATAGGAAAAGGGGAAAGGAACATCCCAAATATTAAATTTTCTCCATTTTTCATCATTTAAACCTTCTCATATCAAAGTGAAAGTGCAACTTATCAAAAATGACCACAGGGGGAAATTTTAGATAATATTTTGAAGACTCAACGAGGTAATTTGCTTGTTAGATTGAAGAGATCAGTGGCCTCGAAGAATTCATTGGGCATGGAGTCAACCTAATAGTTTAAAAAATGATCTGAAAATTGAATCTCTCACCCTTAAGTCTACTTGAAGTACTTCTTGGACCTAGAGCTAATATGGAGCTTGAACTGATCATTCTCATTATAACAATATACTAAGTTACATTTTATGAGAGTGGAAAACCATTTTAAATTGATCTTTTCACCATGTTTTCTTGAAAGCTATGATAAAATGATAGATAACATTCCTAACCTCAAATGTATGCCATTTTGATCTAAATTTTGGTCAACTTCTCCTTGAAATAATCTTAAGAATTGATTATAGTTGTTTTGCATTTGATTCTCTAAGATATTTGTAGCTGATCCTTAAACTCTGAAACTCTTCCCAACTCATACTTCCTTCGGAATTCTCCATAAAACATTGTGTAATGAAAAATCCACCCAAAGAAAACAAAATAGTGTGTAAAACACTTAGGGAAAGGAAACCTACACTACCAACAAGACAATGTGCTAGAAACACTTAGAGGAATTGAAAATGAATGTACTATATGTAAGATACAATGAAAGAACTGAATGGAAATGTTTGAGATAAATCCCATTAACTGAAATTTTTAATGATTTTCCATCAAGTTCAAACAAATCAAAAGCGTTGTCTTCTTTGCAGTCACTAATGATATAAGGCCCACTCCAAATTTCATCAAACTTAGAGTGTCTTCTCGGTTTATCTCTGTCTACATCTCATTTTAAGACTAGAACACCAAATTTGAATGTATAATCTCTATCCATTCTATCAAACTACTACTTGCTTGATTTTTTATGTTGTTCTAATTTGATCATGGTATAATTTCTTAATTATTCAATCTCAAATAGTTATACCATTATAATCTCTCTCTTTTCTACACCCTCTAATTCAAATTGTTTAGATAATTCAAGCGAAGGAAATTCAAGTGACAAAGGAAGCCTAGATTATTTTTCCATAAACAATTTTGTAAGGAGAAGTACCAATTTCCTTCTTCATTTTTATTTTATTATCCCAAAGACCATTTCTCACATTTGTATGCCATTGCCTTTGGTTGATATCTATTGTTGTCTTCATGATCCTAATCAAGTTCTTGTTAGTGGATTCTACCAAACCATTACCTTAAGGGTAATATTTGGAATAAGTCTTTAAATAAATTTCAAATTGAAGGGACCAATCACAAATTTTTTATCCTAAGAAATATTTTTCATTATTGGAGATAATAGTATGAGGAATACCAAACCTCTTCATAATATCCTCAAGGAATTCCAATATAACTAATTCATTTTCTTCCATAAGTGGCATAACCTCTGTCGACCTAGTAAAGTAATCTATTGCATTCAAAACCCATTTTCGACTAGAACTTGATGGGGGATTTATTGTGCCAATGAAATTAACACCATGTTAGGAAAATGGATTATCTTCTTGAATTAGATGAAGTGGAAGGGAGGCTAACCTTTTCTTATCAGTGAAAAAAGTGCATTTCATTCATTTTCTGACCCACTTATGAGCATCAAAAAATAATGTGTGCCAAATGTATCCTTCCTTTAAGATTTTCATTGCAATGGATTTGGAAGAAATATGTCCACTAGATAAACCATCATGGAATTTTTTCAAAACCTTTCCTACTTGTTCACCTTCAATGTACCTTATCAAAACTTCATCAATGTTTCTTTTGAATAAAATCCCATCAATTAATGCATAAGGAATAAACTGCAGCCTCAAATGCACCTTTTTTATCTTGTTTAGGAAAATATTATAGACACCAATAGACAATAATTTAGTCATATCACTAATCCAATTGGGATTATTAACAGTAATTTCTTCATTATGCTCAATTTCAGTGTTATGTGAAGATTCCAAACTCATGAAGAAGGAGTTTTTTTAATCATTTTGGACATCCAAAGAAAGTTTCTCACAAAAGCGATCTATCTCTTACCAAATTTTAAAATTTAATAGTCACATCATATTCCATGATTTTGGTTACCCATCCAACTATTTTCTCATTGATTTTTGTCCCCATGATAAATTATCTCACACTGGAATGTGATACTAGAACCTAGATATGATTAATGACAAGCATAACCTTTAATTTATTTAGACCCCTCATGCTAGAAAATACATGTTTCTCAATGTGATTGTACCTCAATTCATAATTCTTCACTATTTAACTGAAGAAATCCACTGGATGCTGCAATCCTTCATCATTTTCTTGAGTCAAAACAACAACAATACTAGAATCAGCTCCATATGTATATAAGATGAAATCCTTGGAATAATCCGGGTTATTAAGTGTAGGAGCTTGAGAAATTTCTTGTTTAATATTTGAAAAACGCTCTTTCCCTTTTGTTTTCGATTTTAAAGTTGGATCCTTCTTCAAAATTAGGAATGAATCTCCTAACAAAGTTAATTTTTCTAAGGAGTGATTGCAATGCTTTCTTGTGAATTAGCTAGGAGAGAGACAATATGGATGAGATTTATTTTGGATAAATTGAAATGTAATATTTTGAAACAATATGCCCTAAAATATTACCCTAAGGGACTAGAAAGTTACATTTCTTGGGGTTAAGAGACACCCCATATTCCCTATATATCTCAAATACCATCTCAATATGGCTAATATGATCTTGAGTTTGATTTGAGAAAATCGTAATATCATCTAGTTAGGCAATGTTGAATTCATTGATATACCATTTGAAATTAATTTTTGTTGGCATGTGAGTCCAACACTCCTTGTGAGTTTCATGAAATGGACTAACTACCTCTCATGAATCCTAACTCCGTCGATTGTAGAAGAGATTAACACTTGGAGGTTTTGGTCTAACTACAATCATAGTCCAAAAAATGGTATCAGAGTGGAAGGTATTGAGTTCAAAACTCACCTGAGTAACGTTGGGGGGGATTTTTAGCATGTGCATCCAACACTCCCTATGAGTTTCATGGCACGTAATAACTACCTCTCGTGGATCCTAACTCTGGATATTGTAGTGGAGATTAACACATGCGGGTTTTGGTCTAATGGAAATCGTGGTCCAACAATGTCCATTACTCTTTGGAATGTAGCACCTACATATGATAAACCAAAATTCATTTTATGATATTCATATGTACTCCATTTAGTTTTAAATGTAGTCTTGAGTTGATCCTCCCCCCTAACCTTGGTCTGATTGAAACCCAAGTACTCATTAAGAATAAAGAACCTTTCAGATCCTACTACAGTTTATAGAATTTTCTCCATTGAAGGTAGAGGATAGTGATCCTTTAGGGAGGCTTTGTTCAAATATCTAAAATCAAAAAATGGTTTGATTTCTTCATTCTTCTTCCTCATTGGGAGAATATTTTCCACCCAAGTACAATATTTGATGGCAAAAACTATTTTTATCTCAATCAGTTTGGATAACTCCTTCCTCATGAGGGGCTCAATCTTGGCATTTGTTGGTCTTTATTTTTGTCTAATTGGATTCATGTTAGGATCAAGATCAATGGAATGTTGGAAAATGTTTAGATAAAACCCTTTAAGGTCATCATAATCCCATAAGAATACATCATTAAAATTTTGACACAAGGATATAAAATCTTGATTCTTATTCTCATCACATACCTTTCTAAGCAAAATTTCTTTCCCTTGTACAATGGTAACATATTGTCATTCTTATTGCCTTTTTGTTATGTTATCCTCTTCACCTATGAATTCATCGTCAAGATTTAAAATATGCTCCAAGATCACTAATCCTTTTGGAAGTTTATTTGTCTTTAGCTGAGTAATTTGATCACCATAGATGTCATGCAAATCATATTTCATTCTTGAAGAAAATTTATCTTCGTTCTCAATAAATTGAATATTTTTTGCATCATTTCCAAAAATATTTTAGTGGGTTTCATTATCTATAATGGATAGTATGACCACCACCTTTATTTTTTGCATATTACCTTTAAAAAGATCCGTTAAAGATGATAATTGTGAACCAAGGGATATCATCTGGTCTCCTTCTTTGTTAAAGTTTCTTGGCACTACTTGCATATTAAGAACATCAAAACTCTCGAGAAGATCCTAAACTCTTTTTTTATAATCTTTAAAAAGATTATTCTTTGTGGCACACTTCCCTCTAACTTGGTGGATGACCAATTCAATATCCCCAAAGATTTGGAATATTTTTATTTTCTTATTTTTAGTAATTAGAAGACCAAGTACCAATGCTTCATACTCTACTACATTGTTAGAACATGATAACTGTAATCTATTTGAAAAGAAGATTTTTTCATTCATCAAATAAATTAGTACAACACCTGACCTAACTCTATTTCTTCTTCTAGAACCATCGAAGAAAATCTTCAATTGTCCGGAAGCATTATCCTTCTCTTTCTTAAGTGGTGTGGGTAAGGTAGACCCTTCTTCAAGAAGGTACTAGGTTCTAAGTCGAGTTTCTAAAGTTGTTTCATAGGTATCAAAATCATAGTGTTCTTTGTCACATTCATCTACTAAAAGATAAGGAATAGGTTTCTCTTCCGAAACTGATTCTTGTTCATGATCTTCTTGTATTAGGTAATTTTATTGGAAGGGAGTGGGATCATATTACTAAATATGATAGGAAAATATAGGCTTATCTTATATGGTAAATATTGTACCATATCTAGTTCTTATCAGCATATGAGTCCAATATAAAGACAAATATCCACCTACTTTGGTCATGAAATTTCTTGATAAGAAAATGAAACACAAGGGAGGCAAGTCAATTATTGATACATAATGAGTTATGGTTAGACTTGGACAAGCATGAAGGGTTAAATAAATATATTTTAGCACTCATAAGATGTTAATGATTGAACCATCGAGATGTAGAACATATTTAGAAATGAGTTTGTACTTAAGACCTAGGATATTAACAATATTTTTGGGAATTACAAAAGTATTAGCCCCCAAATTAATCATGCAATTATGAACCAAATGTTTTCCCACATTTAAGGACATATAAAAGGGTGGGATCTTGATAAATTTTCTTGCATGCTCTTCCTTTTCTTGGAAAAAATTGACAGTAACATGAGTTTTTTGAACAATTGAACCATCTTGAGGGATTTTCCTAAGAGCTTCATGTAGGAGGTCCCTTTGTGATGGAATAGATAGAGCATCCCACATTGTCACATTAACATTTTTTTACATCTTCTCAATAATGTTGAAAGGAGGGCCCATGGACTTGTGCCTTTAAGGTGCAGATTTCTCTTTCCTTGATTTTTGCAACATTGGGATGGGCATATTTGGTTGGGAAGAAACTTATATAAAACAAATTTCTTAGGAACCTCAAGAAATATGTTTTGATATATATTTATCCCAAATTCCCTTTCCTTGTTGAGAAAATTGCCTTGATTAGAAGAAGATGAAGCTTGAGAATCCAACATTTTCTTTTTTAACCTTATGTTATGAAAAATATGAGTATGAGGCATGATGGAAATTCCCACTACGTGATTGATTACAAGAAACTAATCAACCACAAACAACATAATATTAGTATCTGGGTTGACCTCTTGAGATCCTTCCAAACTAGGATTGGTTGTTTCTATAAATGGTTCTTACTGATTTGAAGATTTTTGAGCCATAAAGGCTTGATCTTGCAATGCATTTGCACAAAAAAACTTATTATGTGGTTGGTTACATCAAAAAAATCATTATGTTTCTTGTATCACATTGGTTTACAATTAAAAAACCAATGTTTTACTTGAGTTATCAACATGAAGTGAATGAGTAGGAGAAACTGTATGAAGTGGAAGATGTGGATTTTTACCTTTCCATCTATCATTTTGTTTATTTTTTCCATGTCTTTTATTAGAGTATTGGTTTCTATAGGGATGGTATCCTGGTTGAATCCTTGGTTATAATATTTTCCTTGGTTAGGATAATTTCTCTAAGATTGGGCTTGTTATTTTCCCAAGGATATAACTTTGTTTGACAAATTTATGATTAAGACCGTCATTTCATCATCATCCTTTTTATTTTGAGGAGAATAAGATGTGGATGGATTAGATTGAGAACATTTCCTAGGAATATGACTAATGATACCTTACGAAGCTTGAGACCATTCAAATAATAAATGCACAGGAAGCCTAGGGAATATTTTTCTAACTTATATCAAACAATTCTCATCCCTAATGGATATTGGATAGGAATTAGTTAATTGGATAACACCCATAGATTGTATCATAACAGCAACATCATAATTCAATGCTCTTAATAAATAAAGGAAATAAATTTGTGGAGTTTTTCTCAAGAGAGATGGAATCCTGTTCCATGTCTTCTGAAATTTGAAGGTTAAATCTTCCATGAGCTCATTGGGATCCCTTTTAATGGTTTTTAGTTTCTCTAATAAGGAAATGTTATCTATCTTTTCCCCAAATTGATTGCAAAGTGCAGTGTTAAGTCCAACCAAATTAGTAATAGAGGTAGGCCTTATACTTATATACCATTAAAGTACCCTACCCTTAAAATAAGAATTAATAAGCCTAACCACAACATCATATTTACTAAAAACATTAACCAAAAAAACATTAGCAATTTCCTAAATGTGACCATCTTGATAGGTAGAATTTTCACTACTGAAGAAAGGGATAGTTTTACAAGATTTCATTGGAATGTCAAGTTATGCATTAAGAGAAAAAGGGATACCATGAATGAATCCTACAAATGGTAAATTCCTTTGTTGTGTCATGAATACAATAGGTCTTAAAACTTTAGAAGACAAGAAGAAAGACTTACCAAGAAGGGGAGTAAAAATAGTTCTATTTAGAGGAGATGGTGATCTTTGACTTTCTCTACCTCTTGTTCTTCTCCTTAGTGAGAGATACAAGTATTTAAATGATATTTATTCTACTGTTCTATACCTTGTGTGAATTCTTCTCATAAATGTGAGCACTTTTACTGCTAAAACAAGTTCATATGAAGGTCTGAGTCATGAGATGTGTAGAAAAAATCCTCCAAAGGATAGAAATTACTAAATCCCACACCAAAAATTAGCAAAATATTTAAAATAAAGCTATCAAATAATCCTCTGGGAGTGCAAAATTTTTTAGAGCTCAAAATTTCACTCGTCCCAAATCACAATGATATAGGGATTTCAAGAAACATGGGACTATCTCCAAGTTGTGGGACTTGAACTAAGACAAACCTCTAGAGAAGGTTGACATCCTCTACTTATTCCTACTACTAAAACTACTCCTAAGAATGGAAATGCAACTATATAACTCTACTCTATGATTCTAAGATACTAGGGTAAGAAGGAGATGTATAAAACTAATATCCTAAAATAAGGGGGGTGATAGCACAAAAACAAGGGGGAAACACTCTCAAATGTGGAAAAATGGGATAAAATGGAGGAGAGGGGAGACTTGAGATCCATATTCAAGAGATAAATTCAAACTTCCATTTTAACACAATGAACAACAAAAATAACCCTCTAAAGTGAGAATACACACACAACATACCTACAAGTAGATCAAACGGAAAAGAAATCTAATAAAACACCAACTCCAATAGAATAATAGTCACAAAAAAGGAATTTTATTGCCTTAGGAAGATGCACAAATCATTTCACGGAAAAATAAGGAACAAACACATTGGGAAGTCCAAATCGGAGGCCTACAACTCAAGAAAACTTGTGCAACACTTTGAAATGATGACCTTGCATTCTAAGAGTATCCAACATTACAAATGAGCATAACTTTATAGTATATAAAATATGGGAAAGAGAGAGGAGGAGAAAGAGATGGAAACTCATATTTTCTCTTTAAACACCAACAACATACATTAAATTACTGAAAATAGGCATGGGAAACCTTTTAAGGCCATTCCCTATGGTAATTTGAATGTAGAAGAAAAAGAATGGGCACCATACCTCATCAAATTTGGTAGGTGATATACATGGAACTATTGTTTTTAATGTTGTAATAAGTTTTCTCTTTTTCACCCACCTATATTTATTGTATAGGGCTATGAGAGCTTTCCAACGATACTAGTTTTGTGAAATTTGGACCGACTGGGTGAAAGTTATGACCATTTTAAGTTTAGGGTGAGGGATGGGTCGACGAAGTTCCTTATGTGATGTCACAGTCTGTAGTAATCCATCTATTCCTTTTTCATTTGAATTAGACAATCAAAGAACATGAGGAACTACATAATAGTTCCTCTTATGTGTTCCAGAACCGTCATATCCACATTGTCCTGCACTTTTTTTGTTTGGAGGATGTAGACACCCATAATTACACCCGAGCAATTTAAATACTTAAATTGTGCTAATTATCTCCCTTCTCACAAATTGATGACATATTGTCAAAAGTTCTCATATTCTCTCTTATTGTCGTTAATTAATTATAATACGCTAATTAGTTAAGTCGCCTATCCAACTAACATCCTAATTCATGACCTTTTGTTAATTAATCAACCCTTCTATCTAGACTAATTAATTAGCTTTCCCTTTCATTTAACCAATAAATAAATATTTAATTGATTTAATCCCCTTCTAATAGCCTAAATCATACTAATATTCCTCTGATTAGGTTTTATAAGCTCACATCTACCTATTAGTTAATCACCTTTGATTAATTAAAGCATCCCCCCAACTCCTATGACTTGCTAAGTATAAATTAAACCCTTCTAAAGTAAGGTTACCTTTTATAAAGAAACCATATCCATTCCTAATTTTGTTTTACCTTTATCCCACATGCAAAGGGATGAAGTGTTTCCTTTATCCATTGGGCTATATAAGGAACCCTCCTTCTACCTGTATACCTACACCTAAACTTCTTGAGAAGACAATTGCAAAGCATATAGCAAAATAGACTAAAAGTTTTCTTTTGTTTTCTTGAGAGTTCATCATCTTGGAGAGTTAAGACTTTTCCTAAATGCTTAGGTCATATGGGGTGTCAAAAGGGTCTTGTAGCCCAACTTTGACAAGCCCTCATTCTTAGGTTCTTGGAATACCAAAGACAACCATTTTTTATTGTCATGGAGCCTACATAGGTCCATTCATTTATTTGTTATTAGAGAATAGAGAATTTAGACACTTAACATTGTTAGTTTCAAATTTTTGAATATGATGAATGTTAGTATCTAGCCTTGTTTAGTTCTTATCTTGATGGTGCTTAGTATTTTGTTTAATTTTTGCTAATTAAGGGTATTAGGTGTTTGTCTTTATTTACATTAGCATTAGTTTAAAAAAAAATCATGCACACATTTGGCACACTTGGTGGGACATAGTCCCTTGTCATTTTAGTTTAAATTTCATTATTTTGGCTAACTTTTGATATGAACATGTAGTAATTAATGTCCATTTTCTTAGAATTTTTGCTAATTTTATATGTGTAATTTTTTGTTCATAGCCATCATTTTAATGGGTTGTTTCCATTTTAAAACTAACTTCCTAAAATTTGAAGTATTGTGAGCTTTCTTGTGTTTTTTTTTCCGTATTTTGGTTATAGGGATGGCACAGGCACACTACTGGGAGCACATGCACCTCTCAAGTGGCGTAGGTGCACTGTCAAAACTTGATTCTCTGTTTGTCAACCCTGGCACATACGCACTAACCTGGGTGCAGGTGTTATTTCATATTGTACCTTCACTATAATTCAAAACCTGTTAGATCGGCACATACACCCTAACCTAATCACATACACTATTTTGGTGGCACAGACACATTTTTAGAGGCACAAGTGTTCTGTCAGAATCTGATACTGTTTTACATAGCGGTGGTGCAAACACTTTTTTAGTAGCACACATGCTTTTCTGATGGCGCACACACTTTTCTGGTAGCGCAAGCATTCTGTGTGAATTTGAGCCTATTTTTATCAAAGGTAGCACATATGTCCTTCTAGTGGCACACACGCATCTCAAGTGGCACCGGTACATGGTAAGCCAGAAACACATAGAGTAGCAAACACATCGTTTTGGGGGTTCACACGCCTCTTGGGTGTCACAGGTGCACTCTAATTCAAAAAAACACAAAGTGGCATACACACCCTAACCCACACGCAGATGCCAAAATAGGCATGCATGTGTCTTTTCTTTTTTTGAAATTACTATGTTGAGGTGCTAACATTCTTGCAGGTTTTATCTAATCACATACTCTTTTTTACAGAATGTTTTTACATGCTTTTACTTGATTAGATAAAGTTTTCATGTTTACTTATAGGAATAAGATCACGTATGCTCTTCCCTAGCATCCCTTGGGGTGAGCTTGGGAATCATAAATGATTCTTAGGTCCTTTTTGATGCTTTGAGGTTGTTAGGAATATTTGGATTGGAATTACCTAACTTGGTATGTTTGAATTAAAGTGTTTTTCCATTTGATACCTTTTCAGATTTTGGAAACATCACGTATGCTCTTCTCTTGCATCCTTGGACGATCTGGAGAATCATAAATGATGTTTACTCTTTTGATGGAAAACTACTAAAAATCATCATATAGGGAAAAAACACCATGCTTTTCAAAGAAAGGAGGAATCAAAAACGAATTCAAAAAATACTAATATAGTTTTTATATAGGTTTCCAAAAGGTGTTCAAGAAAACCACACCTAATTAAACAAGATAAAAAAACAACATATTCAAAACACTATATTGCAGGTTTCATAAAAGGGTACGTCCCCCTCTGCTCAACTATAACATAACCCCTTTGGCATAACGCCTTAAGCTACAATAATGGGGGTGGTTCCAGGTACCCCAAAGTAGTCCATACAAGAGGGAACCTTGTGGATGAAACGTGAAGTGCTCCACACTACCTACTTGACTAGTGATTCCTTTGTGAGATATCATTACAAGTTGTCCCTATCGCGACCCTTTTAAGTACACGATGGATGCATTTACTGCCCACCGTTCTTGAAGGGGGAAAAGTCGAGATACTCCCATGATATTCGGGAATATTTGGGTAAATCACCCCGCTCATGGACAACTTTGTAACACCTAGAACGAGAGAACCACCTAGGAAAATATACTTTAGCTAGGAGCCCACTTAGACCATTCTAAAATAGTGTTGAGTTGTGAGCCATCTTTTCATCATGAAACGTGTGACATGTTACTTTCACTTAGTTTTTCACTTGCCTTAAGGTGAGGTGAAACTCTGTTGAAGTGAAGCAAGCATTTTTCATCCCCATTTTCGTCTACTTCCTTCACATTCTTTTGATACTTTGTTGATCAAAAGAAGGGTGACTACCTTTGTGCTACCAATCGAGTCTTTATGCCACTTTTTTGTCTATTTACACCCATCCATGTTTGCGGTTGGGTAAGTTAAATGTCTAAAGTGTGCGGAAGCATATTCATATCATTGGTGGCCTTTGTGATCTTGATACCCATGTTAAGATCCTCATTGTAGTTAGGCATGGTTCATCATATTGAACTTCCTTAGAAGGGTTATCTTGTTTGTATCGTATCACTACAATTTTGATATTTATGTCTTGTTTCTTGTAAACTCAACATAAATATATATATATATAGTGACGTTATATTGCACACATGTTTACTATTCATAACTATACTTTGAGATTTTGGTTCGATTCTATTATTACCTCAATTTTGAAGAGTGTTACGTGTTACCACTTGTGTGTGTTATATCAAGAGAATCTTCATATCAATACCTTACTTTCTCGCAAATCTTGGTTAACATATCTTGGTGATATTGTTGTGTCACTCACAAATTGTAATTGGCACTTTTTGGGATATAGGTCTTAATCGAATTTGAGCTCGCTTCTAGTATATCTTGTTAATAGGTCACATTAACCTTTTGTATTTACTTACATCTTATTCATTCTTTTGAACTTGGCATAAGTGAGAACATATTGTTAATTATCTTGTGATACTAACTACTTTTTGAAACGTAGTCTAGGAAGTACTTCATTTGATAGGCTTGGATACCAAACATTTGTGTCACTGGTGATTTATCACTCTATCACATTGGTATTCTCACATTGTTATTCATTCATATTCTTGACAATTTATCTTGCATTTCACTTAGGTGTGGTCACAAAGTTTTGAACACATTTATAAATTACCTTAGTGAAACTATCACAAATCATGGCTCCCAAAACACGATTAGGGCTCAAGAAACAAACATACGAGGAACAACAAGTGTAAGCTTGGGAAGCCTCTAATAGACAAGGGTCAAACCCCTTCATTGGACATGATCTAGGGCCTCCATTTTCTACAGAAAAAGAGATAGAAGATATGGTTGATCATAGTGGTGATGAATTTGAATCCCCACATGAAAATTCAACTTTGACCCCACTTTATTAGATGAGTTTATTTTCAGAAATAAGGATAGAGTGCTAGCACGGGTCATAGAATTAGGGGCCAAAATGCCCACTGAAAATGAAACAATCCCACCTGCGAATAATGCTAATGAGGAATAAAAACCCCTTATCAATATGGAGGATATTTTGACGTATGGACATGCTTCTACCTCCAACACAGGGGATGATAAACTGGTGGGATAGAGAATACCCTTTATCAAAGTGCCATGTAAAAACATAACAGGACATGAGAATGGTGAAGAACCTCCAAAATACGAGGAAGAAGAAGAAACCACATTTCAACAACAGATTAGTAACCTAAGCTGACAATTAGCTTTGCTAAGCTCTCATGTATAAAGGAAGCAAGCAAAAACATTCAAAATTCAAGGCCTAGGGTTAAGATCATTGAACTCCATAGAGAAAATCAAGGAGAAGATGATACGGGGTATCATCGAGTATATATCCCCACTTCTCCCACTAGAGAACAGTTGCTCACACAATAGGTATATTCTATGAAAGCAACACTCACAAGACTTCAAGAGAGTAATATAGGGAGCATTAGAAAGTATCAATATGAAGAATTATTTCCCTATCCTTTTGACAAGACTATGGCCCTTCAACCCTTTCCTAAGAAATTTGACATGCCAAAATTCGACAAATATAAAGGGAAGGGAGATCTACGAGATCATCTCAAACATTTATATATGGCATGTCAAGAGGTGTCCTATAGTGACAATTATCTCATAAGACTTTTCCCCAAGATTCTAGGATATCAAGCCTTGGAGTGGTTTACACGTTTACCTCGGGGGATCAATTTTCACTTGGCCAGAATTAGCAGAAAGGTTTGTGCATCACTTCTTGACCAACATAGAGAGTGATGTCACCATGGAAAATTTATGTGGTGCCAAACAATACCCTAATGAGACTTTTGCCAGCTTCCACCAATGGTGGAGAGGGCTAGCTAGTTGCTTCCTTTACGCTTTCCCTGAAAAATAATTGATTAGTATTTTTGTTCCCAACCTAAACCTAGACATAGCCTTCCACCTCCAAATTCATTGTGGTCACACATTTGAGGAGGTGATTGATAAAGGGGTTCAAATAGAGAAATATCTCATTAGAAAAGGAACTCTCAAGTCCCAATCTAGAGATAATCAAAATGCTAAACCCACAAAGAAGCTGAAGGTTTTTAATAAAAACAAAATGTGGTGGGAGACAGGATCACTGATTCTAAATGTGTACAAATGGTCTAAACCGGTTAACCTTTTAAA
This sequence comes from Taxus chinensis, assembly GCA_019776745.2. Classification (NCBI taxonomy): domain Eukaryota; kingdom Viridiplantae; phylum Streptophyta; class Pinopsida; order Cupressales; family Taxaceae; genus Taxus; species Taxus chinensis. Next base: position 366,062,737 of record CM034148.1, read on the forward strand.
CTGACCAAAGGTCTAATTCAACCACCACTAAAATGAAGAACATTCACCTCTCTTAATGAACCTTTGTCAGTTATACTAAAATGATTGGATGCAGATCACATGATGACATATCATATGACACAACCATTTGATGACAATGCTCCAAAACCTTCATGGTACAAGGAGCATGAATATTGTGCAATGCATCATGTCAAGGGACATAAGATAGACAAATTTCAGCACCTCTGTCACTATATACAAGACCTCATCGACAATGGGGAGATAGAGGTGGATAACCTAGGGAAAACTCAGACACCTAACAAAAAAATGGTGATATATAAAGAGCCATTCCCCAATCATGATAAATCAAAAAAGTCAAATCCAGATCGGGGAGAGTCATCCAAAAGTTATAAAGTAGTGAATTACTTATACACCAAAAAAGACAAAAAAAATTATGATTCACTTATTAAATGTATTCACTCTCCTACTGACCATGTCAGCACCATCCGAATCAAGGGAAAGGATTGTGCCACAGTAACAAGGTGTGCCTGCCTTGTGATTTCGGAACCTTCTCCATCAACCCCACAAACTGGTAAATATAACCTCTTAGAGAAATTTGAGAAGATTTCTACTAATATTTCAATCTTAGATCTTCTTAAGATATCCAATGTACATAAAGACATTCTATACCAAACTCTTCAGGGGTCGGGAGTGCCATTAGAGGTAGATCCTACACATCTTCAAGCCACCATAGCAAAGATCATACCAAATGAACACATTGCATTCAACCATAGGGAGATCCCTACTGAAAATCCAACACATAATCTCTCTTTGTATATCGAGGTAGTTTTTACCCGTAGGAAGATCAAACAGGTGCTTGTGGATAACGAATCAAGGTTGAACATCTGCACACTAAAGTTGGTTAAACAACTAAGACATACTTAGGTAGATCTTGAGTCAAATATTATCACTATCACCACTTACAACAAAGTGGAAAGGGAATCAATGGTCACAATCATGTTGCCCATGGAGGTGGGTCCCACTTTCCATCAAACAAAGTTTCATGTCATTGACTTGGAACTTCTGTATGATATTCTTCTAGTTCGACCATGGATTCATGCCATGTAAGCCGTGCCATCAACATTCCATTAGTTCATTAAATTGAATCGTGAGGGACACACCATTACAATACAAGGAGATTCAGAGCCCTTTGCTCACTATAGAGCTCTCAATAGTTTTACACGTAAGGGCATATATGCATGTCCCTCCACTGATATAGATGTCCCTCTCCAATCTAAAGCCATGGAATCATAAATAGATTTATATTCTCTCAATTCTTTCACCCATGGTGCGTCCACATCCACCTCTCCTTTTGATTCAGATCTCTCATTGTCACCCAAGACTAGAGGTCGACCCAACTATCGCTTCAAAAGACCTGAAAATGAACACACTATTGGGTCATTCTTACCTAGAGGCTTGTTGGCTAACGAAAAAATGTTAAATCCACCTATAACTTGGGTCCTAGAGAATACCCAGCCAACCTTTTATCAAACCCATGAATACAAGAAATCCATAAAAATGATGTACTCTAAGGGCTACAAGGGCCTAGGATGTGGAAGAAATGAACAAGGGTAGAGAGAACCAGTGCCTCTTCTGAATTTTAAAATAGAAAGATATGGCATTGGAATTCTCCCTTATGGAGCACACCCCAATGATCAAGATGCTACTTATTTTGGATGTGAGAATAGCTCTGACTATCTAGACAGTGATACAGATTCCCATTGTAGCAAGTATGAGGATCTTTCCTACACAAACCTATTCATGAATAATGCTATCCTAACCATAACCCCTATAGAACCAACCCTTGACCTTGCTTACCATTCCCTTGTTGAATGGGACCAACAACGAACATGTCGTTAGATCTATTTGAGAATGACGAAGCTATCACAAAGTTCATGGGCATAAGGGATGTAATTCCCATTAGAGACCATAAAAATGGCTTCTATATTGACTTGGATACCTGCGCTTACTTTGGGGAGGAGGATGAGCTTCGTGGTCAGAAAAACTTAAGAAAAAGCGAGGAAAAAATTTCCAATGTAAAGCCTCAGAAAAAATCAAAGTCCAAGTCGAATAGTGAAAACCTCTTTGAGGCATTATCCAAAAAACAGGTGTAAAAATCAAGGGACGATAAAAGTGACCATTCCAAGGATGAAAATCTTGTAGAGACATCTTTGGACGAAGATCTCAACCTTCCTCCCAATCCTACGCATATGGAGGACTTGTCAAAATTACTAGTTTCAGAAACCATCGATGTCAATATTGGTACAGAAGAGGACCCAAAGATAATAAAATTGGGAGCTTCACTCTCAGCTAGAGAACAAAAGACATTCACTATGCTGCTACGAGAGTTTATAGATGTGTTCGCATGTTCCTATAAAGACATTTCATGCTTAGATCTAACTTTTGTCATGCACAACCTAGTTGTGCATGCAGATGCTAAGCCTATCAAATAGAAGCTCAGAAAAATGCACCCAAGGGTAGCCTTATTGGTTAAAGAATAACTAGAAAGATTCCTTGTGGCAGGATTCATCTGGCTTATTGATTATTTTGAATGGATATCTAACATCCTCCCTATCTAGAAAAATCCTATAGATATCAGAATTTGTATGGATTTTAGAGACATTAATAAAGCTTTCCCTAAGGATGATTTTCCTCTACCAAATATTGACATGATTATGGATTCAACAGCAGGATACGAGATGCTATCTCTCATGGATGGCTTTTCAGGATACAACCAAATCAAGATAGCTGAAGAAGATCAGCACAAATTGGATTTCATGACTTCATGGGGTACCTTCTATTATTAGGTGATGTCATTTGGTCTCAAAAATGTAGGAGCTACTTATCAGTGGGTAATGACGGTAATTTTTCATGATATGATTCATGATATCATGGAGGACTATGTAGATGACATCCTCGGAAAGTCTAAGACAAGAGAAGATCACCCTATCATTTTGCAGCATATCTTTGAGTTCCTATGGGAGTACAAGGTCTGACTAAATTTTAAGAAGTGTGTATTCGGTGTGCTATTAGGAAAACTATTGGGCTTCATTGTATCAAGAAGAGGAATTGAGGTAGACCCTACTAAAGTGTCTGCTATTACCAAAATGCCTCCACCTAGGAATATTAAGAAACTCCGTAGCTTATAGGGGAAAATTTAGGCTATTCATCCCTTCATTTCCTAGCTTGCAGATAAGGGTCACTCATTCACCCACCTGCTTAAAAAGGACGTCACCTTCATCTGCGGACTGGAGCAACAACAAGCCTTTGCTTTGATTAAACAATACTTAGCCAATCTGCCTGTCCTCATGCCTCCAACTCCTGGAGAGCCACTCTTGCTTTATATCTCTTCCACGTAATTTGCTATTGGTGCGTTGCTCACCCAATATGACCTTGGTCACAAAGAAACAGTGGTGTAATACCTCAGTTGCACTCTCATCGTTTATGAGCTCAACTATCCCCAAATTGAAAAAGCTTGCTTTGATGTTGTTTTTACTTTTCAAAAACTTCACCATTATTTATTGAATACCAAAACCAAGCTGATATCCAAATTTGACCCACTCAAGTACTTAATGTCTAAACCTACCCTTATGAGTAGAATGGCTAATTGGATCATTCTACTAAGTGAGTTTGACATAGAATTTGTACATCAGAATTTGGTTAAATGATAAGTACTCGCTGATCAACTAGCAGAAGCACCTTTGTAAGCCACTGAACCTCTGAATCTGGATCTTCTAGATGCCTCCTTACTCTACATTGAAGAATATTTCATGTGGCAGATACACTTTAATGGGTCCTTTACTTTTCATGATTCAGGTGCAGGGGTAGTCCTCATTACTCCTTCTGGTGACCCTATACCACAGGACTTTTTCCTGGGTTTTCCCTGTAAAAACAATATCACAGAGTATGAGGCACTTATCGTAGGGATGAATCTCGCTATCAAGTAGAACATTCATCATGACAAGGTTATGGGTGATTCTTAATTAATTATTAAGCAGGTTAATGATGAATACAATGTTAAGGATGACAAGCTCGTACCTTATAAAAATTTTGTGGAAAATCTAAAGGAGTAATTTTTGAGCATTACATTTGAATAAATTCCACGAGCGCAAAATAGATCGGTAGATGATATGGCAATAGTGGGTTCTATGCTTCATATTCCACCAGGGAATAAAGACATGCCATTATTTGTGGAAAACTTATGCCAGCCTGCGTATGACATGCCAGAATTTTATCTGGCTTGTGATGTTGTTGGTCCCAATTCCCCATGGTATGAGCCCATCCTTACCTATCTCAAGGACAACACATTCCCTCCCGATATCTCCCATTCCGAGAAACAAATCTTGATTTACCCAATAGCCTGTTACACCCTTTTAGGAGGTATGTTTTATCATCATGGCTATGATGGGAATATGTTACATTGTCTCGATATCACGGCGTTTATCCAAGTGATCAAAGAAGTACATGAAGGGGTGTGTGGAGCTCATACTAATGGAATGGTTTTGGTTAATAAATTTTTAAGAGTAGGCTACTATTGGCCTATTATGGAAACCGATTGTTGCAATTATGTCAGGAAGTGTGTACTCTTCCAGAATTATGGAAACTTCATCCATGCTCCATTGCAACCTATCACTACCCCATGGCCATTCTATAAATGGGGACTTGACTTGATAGGGAAGCTTATTTCTACCTCATCTAATGGTCATACCCACATCATCATGGCTACCGAATACTTTACAAAGTGGGTGGAGGCCATTCCTCTAACCTATGTAATAGGAGCTCATATTTCTAAATTTATCATGAATCATATCATTTTTCGATATGGAATTCCTGTAGCCATTGTTATGGATAATGGAAACTCATTTAAGAATAAAACTATCAAGAGTCTCTATCAGTGGTTCCAAATCAGGTTAAAATGGCCTACACCATATTACACCCAAGGTAATGGATAGGTCGAGGCCACAAACAAGACTTTGGTGAGAATAATGGAAACGATGATTAGTAAGATAGGCCGTAATTAGCACTTGTAAATCCACCCAGCTCTTTGGGATTACAGAACCTCTATCTACACTCCTACGGGTGCGACACCATATTCTCTAGTATTTGGGATGGAATCTATCATCCCACTAGAAATTGAACTTCCTTCCTTGAGAATCTCTCTTAGGGATTATTTGGATAAAGATGAGGATTACCAGGTAGTAAGACTAGTTGAATTAGAGCTCCTAGATAAGAAGAACATTCATGCTCTTAATCATCTCAAATTGTATCAGAATAGATTTTCTAGAAACTACAACAAGATAATCATACCTCGCCCATTTGAGGTTAGTGATTCAGTCATGAAGGAGAATCAGTTCAACACAAGATCAGAATGAGAAAAGAAAGCAAAGTTCAAACCACATTGGTTAGGACCTTATGTTATAATAGCCAAGTATGGCACAGGGGCATACAAACTTGCTCACCCCTATGGTGATGAGCTCCATGAGCCCATGAATTCCATGCACCTTAAGCAGTTCTATGTTTAAGCATGACGTAAAATCATAAAAGCAAAAAAATAAAAAACATGGTAAAATAATCAAAATAACAAAAAAATCAAAAAAAGAAAAAGAAAAAGAGAAAACAGGTCATCCACAAGTGAAAACCATACAATTATGGAACTTTGGATAGGTCCTTCGGTGAAAACTGGTTTCCGGCACCTTTGGAGGATTCATTGTTCACGAGAATCTTGCATCTAGAGGGTACTTTTACTTGGCCTAGCCCTAGTTCTACTTTTGAGATTCCCTGTGAGGCCAATCATGTCAATCCTTGATCCGGCTTTGTCTTCTTTTATTCATCTATGAGGGGCAGGGTCTTTCACTATTCCCCATCTTACACTGAGGTCAATTCAATGATTTCACCTTCTTGTTCATACGCGTGTGGCCTATGCCCTTGTATATACCCCATATAAGGCTAGGGGCATCCACACTTTCTTGGTTACCTATGCATAACTCTAGAAAACGGTTAGAAAACAACACAAAAACAATAGAAAATTGTTTCAAAAAACCAAAAACAATAGAAAATTGTTTCAACAATCACAAACAATAGAAAATGGCTGCATGAAAACAAATATTACAAAAATATTTACTTACATTTACTTGCATTGTCTTATTTCTTGCTTTGCTTGTTTACTTGTATAGTTTCTTCATGTTTTTGCTTTTAGGTTGTTTGTTGCTTAGGGCATACTTTGTTAGAATTCAACTTTTCTTTCTTAGATTAGATTTATTCTTTTTTGTGCATATTGAGGTATGTTTTAGCATGCTAGTGAATCATAGTGTGTTATTATGTTAATTCATTGTGTTCTTTGTTAGCATTTGATTGTGTTTATTGCAGGTGCATTTTTTTTTATCACATCATCACATTACCATCACTATCATCACATCTAGCATCATCTATACATCATATATACAGAAAAAGATAAGTATACATCATACATGAATGCTAAGCTAATCATCACATATTGTATCATCAAATGGGGGCAAGAGGGATCAAAAATATCAAAATCTATCCCCGCCACACCCTTATCATCATATCATCTCGTCCATTAAGTATGGCACATCACATAAGCAAATACATTTGATATGTTCTACAAGATCAATCATCTAGAAAAAAAAACACATATGATACATCGAAAATATCATGATACATATACATGTCAAATCAAATCAGAATGCATCATAAACACAACTATCTATCGATGAGAAATAATAAATAAATTTCCATCTCATATACACATATGTCCTATCAAAAATGTCCAAATCATACATTTGTGGTATATATTTATTAAAAATGGATATACATCATAGTAGTACATCAAAAATGCCTTCATCTGAGGTGTACAATAGGGATGATACATCAAATCACTGAATAGAAAAGACTTCATCAAAGGCATGTGTCAAAACTGCTATACATCCAAAATGCCTTCATTTGAGGCATTTAATAAGGAAGATATATCTATTAAGGAAGAATAGCCTTCATCAAGAGGAGTATGTGAAAGTTAAAAACATCAGGGCTGACTCGAGCCCTCTAAGGGAGTATCTTGCTTGTCCCATGGAGGTAGCATGGTGTGAGCATCATCGGCTCTCTCTGGTCATGGCTGCTCCACTAAGGCCTGAGTCTCTCCATTTTGGTTCCCCTGCTTGACTGTTGACTGTAATAAGTTACTCACCGCTCAGCAGGAACCACCTCAATATATAAGGACATGTAATATGAGGCCCTGCCCTCTACCGTGGCCAGATCTCTATGAGTCCGGGAAGTCACCGTTGTACCCTCTATGTGTCGGTAGGATGCTATCTCTACTGAGGCTTGAGCAATCTTGGCCTAGCCCACTACATGCTCTTCCCTGAGCCTATCTCACTCTAATATCACAGGTTGCAACTGGGCCTGTGTCTGCTAGTATAAACCTGTCACCTGGGCCATCTGGGAGGCCATCTGTCGAATCTGCTGGAACTACACAACACTGTCACCTTTTGGGCTAACCTAGGCCTGAGCTTGATCTAGCTCTACTAATAAATTCACAATCTGAGCCCGACCCTAATCTCACTTGGCTATTGCTATCACACACTGGGCCTAGGCCTCATCTCTCTCAGTGCTAGCCTCATCTCTCTCAACTAGAGCCTTCTATAACTACTTCTGTAAGGTAGTTGTTTGTGCCATTGGCTATGTCACTAGGACTGGTCCCTGTGGCACTCTAAACAACTGGCCCTATTCTAGGACCCTAGCTCTCGAATCTGTGTTGATGCATGTCTTAAACCCTTTGGCCTCGGCCCCTATACCTGAGTGGTACCCTACTCATCATGTTGTATTCCATCAAAGGGATCCTTTGAATCAGGACCTATTGCACCCTCTCTCTGCTCATAACCATGCCAAATCTCTATAAGAGGTTGAATGTCTACTACTCAGGCCTCCTCTGGGATAGTAAGACATCGAGGTAACATAGGGGAATACCAAGTCCCATAATCTAATATAATACCTAGATCCCTGACCTATCGTGCTGGGTACCATGCTTGTTGGACCACCTGTGAGAAACTTGCCCTGGCTCGGGCCATCGGTATGTGAGGCCCCATGGTATGCCTCTCTGAGTCTCTGCGGGCATACCATATATTGGGCTATGGAACCCCCTGTACTGTGCCAAGCTGCCACTAACACATGTCAACTCTATATAGCTCTATGATGTAGCTATGACTACTAAGGATAAAGTGCTCTACTAAGCACACACTGAGCTCTATGGCATCCTCTATCCCCTGAATATGTTTATAAGGTCTCCATATGATGTCTATCTCCGACAACTCATCAAACTCTTGCTGGTATCTATATGGGATGCCTAGGTGGCCTTGAACATCACCACCTACTGATACCCATGCCATGTAAGATGGATCCTCTGGGTCTCAAACATGCAAAGTGCCCACAAGGCATCTGATAGTAATGTGGTCCCATGACCAAATCTATAACAATGAGGCTAGCCCCACAATCTTCTGACCGTGGTATGTGCTCAAATGTAAATCCCAATATAAGTGCACCAGTATGCACTACCCCCAGTAATATTGCTCACCACTGAAAATGCCATGAACTAATGGTAGTAACCCTCTCGGGAAATATTTCCCCATCTTATCTATGAGCAAAAACCCACTAATAAGTGATATAATGTATAGGGTCCCCTGATGCAGTGTCGGGTCAAAAATAAACTCGTGCAACGCAATGGTCATATTGTCATGCGGTATGTCATCTATGTCGAAAAGGTCAATGCAAGCTACTCTAATCTGCCCTATATCAGAGTTGTACTCAATCAAATTACCCATGATCGGCACGTAGAGAATCTACCATACATCCTCTAGGGTCACAGTTATCTCCCTAGTAAGAAGTCTGAAACACTGGCTCTCACTATGCCATTTCTCGGCTAGTGTAGTCAGTAATCCATGGTCCAAAATGATAGATGGCATCTGAGACATGGGGCCTAGCCCCACCACCTCGAGAAGTATGGCCATATCCCATCGGTCTCACTGATGTATGCTCCCCTCTAACTCAGCAATCTGGGAATGATGCTCCTGTGTTTGCAACACTGGAAGTCATCTCTACAAAATATCAATCCACTCGTCATTTACTAAGATTTCTTCTCAAAATCCATCTATCATTTTAGGGTTAACCCAAAAATCCTAAATTTTCTTCTAAATGTCATATTTTTGGCATTTTTCCTATCTATCCCCTACCGGCCTAGGACACCTATGCATCCTTTTGGGCATGTGCACCTCTCTTTTGATGCATGCGCATGCGCGTGAGTGTCTTAGAGTGCTTGAGCCCTCATTCATGTGCATTTTCAACCCTTTTAGCATGTGCGCCACTCATTTGGATCTTGTACCATCATTCATATCCCTACGTTTGCATAGGTGCGACCCCCCAGTTTGTGTGCCCTACTTTTGGTATGTTTGCTTCCCTTCTGGTGTGTGCACATGTGCGCACATGTGTAGTGTGTGCGCATGCATGTGGGTGTGTGGAGTGTGTTCCTACGCTTGTGAGCGTATGCAAAGAGATGCTTGCGCCCCCAACTTGACGCCTGTACCTACGCACAGGTGCACTGGCAACACCCCCAGCCCTAATTACTAATTTTAGGTCATTAATGACAAATATTGATGAGTAAGCTTTAGATACTCACAAAGGCACCATCATTGGCATGCCACTGGTACCCCCAGACTACGTATGCTCACCTCAATTGATCCCATGTGATCACCATCATCCTCGCCGTTGTCAAAGCCTCACGGTAAAATCTCAATAGTTCTCGGTTAAAATGAATTGGTCGTAGTGATTTACCCCCCCCCCCCTAGGTGGGGTATATAAACTTGTTTTTCACCTCCGTGAATGCCTGGAGGCTCATTTTGACCGTTGTTTTCTCCTTTGTTCACTATGGAATAATTATTTTTATCAAATAATTACTTTTCTCTCATTTTTCACCGTATTGGGGCATTTTTTGCAGTCCAATACCTCTTTCTTCCCCCTAGGACAATTTTATTTCTTCTAGGTAATTTTTCTTCTTATTCACACTCTCGTAAATAATTATTTTTCAACAATAATTATTTTATTAATTTTTCCACTACAGAAGGACATTATTTGTTGCTTGTTTCTTCTTCCTTCCACCTAGGGCACTTTCTGTTGCACTTAGGCCCTTCATTCTATTTATTCTTTTTTTTTTCTTCTATTGTCCACCACATTTTAGGAAAAAGAAAACAAAATCAATATATATATATATATATATATATCACGTCAAAAATCCAAAAACAAGGAATTTTTTTTGACAAAAATCCTAAAAAGTAAAAAAAACATACAAAAATGGTAACTTGCTTATTATGGATGAAACTTATGTCTTGTGTATGGTATTTTCTCCATATCCTACTAGTTTGTTTCACATATTCCCCTATTAATATGACTCACGGATTGCCAGATTCACAACCATTCACAAAGCTAGGTGCTTGCTTCATCTATACTCTGGGGCACGTTTGTTGTTTGGTGTTGTTTCGTTGCGCACAACGATTTTTACTTGGAGCTCAGGTCCATTATCATTTCCCTTTGCATGTATCCTTTCTTGAGGCATCATTTTTAACCCTTATCGTTAATTATGAACATGTGGATCTCTTCAGCATGATAACAAAACATTTGTACAACTGTATTGACCATTGTTGGGTTAGATATGTGCATTCATACTTGTTTTCCCTCTTAAATGATCTTGTTTCCTTCTCATATTGCATTGCATTATTGTATGTTGCGTGGAGTTGGTATTTTCAGTAATGGACTATTGTTCATAGTATGGCTTTTCATGTCATTCTACCTTTGTCATATGCTTATATTTTTCATAAGGACCGATGACATAGATCTCGTGGTAATATGATGACATCGAAATTATTCCGGTACACACTGGCTAGAGGCTAAGCTCTTCTCTCCACTCCATATTTATTCTACATCACTTTCCTCTCACCCCTAATCTTCCATATTCCTGGGACATCTTGGCCCTTCCCATTCTTCTATCTATCTCTCACCTTTTTCGATCGTCAATTGTCTTCCTTCATCACCCCATCGACACTAGAGGGGGCATCTCTCCCTCCTAATTTTTCTTCTATCCCTTCAAAAATCCATCTGTCTACTATATTTGAAGTGGCGTCACTTACACCACCTAAAAGAGGGGAAAATGTAGACACCAATAATTACACCCGAGCAATTTAAATACTTAAATTACGCTAATTATCTCCCTTCTTGGAAAATTGACAAAATATCATCAAAAGTGCTCATATTCTCTCTTATTGTCGTTAATTAATTACAACATGCTAATTAGTTAAGTCACCTATCCAACTAACATACCCTAATTAACGACCTTCTCATTAATAAATCACCCCTTCTATTTGGATTAATTAATTATTAATAATTACTTAGCTTTCCCCTTCATTTAACCAACAAATCAATATTTAATTGATTTAGTCCCCTTCTAATAGCCTAAATCATACTAATATTCCTCTAAATAGCTTCTATAAGCTTACACCTACCTATAAATTAATCACCTTTGATTAATTAAAACACCCCCCAACTCTCCATGACTTGCTAAGTATAAATTAAACCCTTCTAAAGTAAGGTTACCCTTTATAAAGCAACCTTATCCATTCCTAATCTTATTTTGCCTTTATCCCACATGCAAAGGGGTGAAGTGTTTCCTTTATCCATTGGGATATATAAGGAGCCCTCCTTCTACCATGTATACCTACACCTAAACTTCTTGACAAGACAAATGCAAAGCATATAGCAAAATATACTAAAAGCTTTCTTTTGTTTCCTTGAGAATTCACCATCTTGGAGAGTTAAGCCTCTTTTCTAGCTTAAAGTGCTTTAGGTCATATGGTAGGTGGTCTAAAGGGTCTTGTAGCCCAACTTTGACAAGCCCTCATTCTTAGGTTCTTGAAATATCAAAGACAACCATTTTTGATTTCCATGGATCCTACATAGGTTGATTCATTTATTTTTTGTTAGAGAATAGAGTATTTAGACACTTAACATTGTTAGTTTCAAATTTTTGAATATGATGAATGTTAGTATCTAGCCTTGTTCAATTCTTATCATGATGGTGCTTAGTATTTTGTTTAATTTTTGCTAATTAAGGCTATTAGGTAAGAGTATTTACTTTCATTAGCATTAGTTTAAAAAGAAATCATGCACACAGAGAAAAATCAGAGTTCAGGTGGAATCATGGAAAAATTTCACCCGAACCCTTTATGCTTGATTTAATTGCTTCCCTTGCATCATCAATTTCCTATAACACATAGTTACCTCTCTCTGTTATATCATTCAACTCACCTGATTGGAGAACCAATGCCTAGACATAAATATTCCACCTTTTCCATCGAGACCTTCTTTATCCACACAAAACTACCTCCATGCCTTATGCTACCAAAAGACTCATGTAGAGAACTAAAATCATGCGGGAACTATTCCTCCAACGCCTAAAATATCCAATTTAGTCACAATACAGTGCATGTTCCTTTGTTTTATCTAATGTAGTAATGCAGGGAGCATGAGGCCCATGGGAATTGTTTCATTTGTTCTTGATAGGCCCAATTTATCTGCAATATATTGTAGAAGACCATATTTTTTTATTTGTTGGCTAAGTGTTGGATTGCGACGATAGGAAAAGGGGAAAGTAAAGTACCAAATATTAAATTTTATTCATTTTCATCATTTGCACATGTTCATATCCAAGTGAAAGTTTAAGTTATTAAAAACAGCCCTAGGAGAATTTTTAGATAATAGTAATGGTCCCCAACTAGTCATTGAATTTGGTAATTATAGACACAAAATCAGGCACTTTAAGTAATTATCTAGTCCTTATTACATATTGTTATTCATATGTTTCCTAAGTAAGTAAAGTACTAATTAACTAATGTATATGGCCACATTTCATTGTCTTTTGTTTCTCCATTCAGTCCTGCACCCTTACTTACTCAATTTTCCTTTTTATACTCTAGATTTTATCATCATGGACATTAGCACCTAGCCAAGATGCCAGCACTAGGAACCCCCATCCCCTATGAGTACACATGTTCTCTTTTTACTTTACTCAAACTTTTTGGTCATCTCTAGCAGTTTGCGCATCTTATCTTTTTGGTAGTTGGCATATTTGGTTTTAATTACGAAATTCAAGAAAGGAATTAATATTATTTACAATTGAACTTCAATTTTTCAATATGGGCAGCCCTAAATGCCAAAAATCCTTGAACCCTAATCACTAGACTTATGCAAACATTAGACGTCAGGAAGGACACAAGGGATGGTTTTTTTCATCGCACTTCATAGGAGGGAATTTCATTCTATTTCATGAATATATTTATTACATTCTAAATCTAGCTATTTTCTCACTATCCAAGTCTCAATGACACACAACATAATCACATAGGGCAAAATTCTACACACACATAAAACAACATTGGGTATGATATGTAGTGTAATGATCACTCGTACTTTCACCGTTGTGATAGATGAGGATAGTTTGACCCCTCATTCTAAATCCTTATACTTTTAGGATTTGATATCTATTTAAGGGTTTTGTAGATTCATTGTTCATTGAAGGTTTATAGTTGACGTTGGTGATCTTAGCGTGACCATTTAGAGTCTTGATCAAAGGAGACTAATGGAGAGCAATTTACAACACCTTAGAGGAAGTTTTCTAAGCATTTTTTAAGAACCCAGGGCCTTATAATTAGGATTAGGGTGCCCATAGGTGTCCATATCCCTCTATAGGCACCCCAGTCAATCTGTTCATCTAGTTCTACATTTTTATGAGGTCTATGTTATGACGCCTTTTTTCCGTTCCATTCACCTAGTCATCACTTCGATACAAAAAGATTTCACTACAAAACTAGCTAAGTCATCTTATTCCTTCTTTGCACTTCGGGTTTCCAATATTTATTGATTTTTTTCTTGGGTATTCATTTCTATAATTAATTTACCATTCATTTACTCCAATCTTAATCATTCAGATTAAGCTCTTATATCTACAATTTAGCTTAATCATTATTGTGAACCTGAATTCCTTCTTGCTTAGTATACTTTTTTTCCTCTATCATGGGTCAAACATTTCCTCAAATTACTAAATTTCTTATTTACCGTAAAATACCTACACACTGTGTATGGTACCCCTCTCCTTACAATTCCTTCTACACTAAAATCAAGTGTTGCATAAGTAACCTACATTAATAATTAGTATAAATTGACCCCTCCCACTAAGTCATCTACGAAATTACCAAGTAAAAATATGCAAATCCCTGTTGAGCTCTCACTTCAAAGGGTCTTCCTATCGAGACATTTGAGCTAGTGTCAACAAAATCCCACCAAAGTCACCACCATTAAATATTCCTCCCCATCCTGCTTCACTTTTTTCCAATTCATTTTTTCAAAATAACTACCCCATTTACTAATGATTAGGAAACATTTCAAACTTTTCCACCATCGCATGCCCTCTCTATTGTTTCTTCTTCCACACATGCTTCCACCACTTCATGCCAACTTGGTCTTTGGTAGGTGACTCCTGTCACCTTACCCCATGATGATCACACTTGTGTTCTTAAAAACAAGTGGTACATATCCATATTGAAATGGATATATTACAAAAACAAGGACCCATTTCATGTGTTGAAAATTACATGCTTCATTATGATATCTATCTATTAGATAATCACTCATACATACATCTACAACCATCTATCACTCATTGACACATACAATATAATCCCTAGATTAGTTTATCCCATCACTCAATCAATCTTCCAATATCTATGATTCCTCACCACCTTCATAAATCACCTCTCTATTTATCAGCAAACACCATTCATGAAATGACTCACTCATCACCATACACTTCAGGGACATCATACTTCCTTACCCCCTCTTCTCGCATCATCAGATATATTCCATCTTACACACATCACGTTTATTCTTTTACATTCATCATGCACATCTCAATACATTTACATTGGAATTACCCAATGATACACTCTTGTGTTTTGTTTCACATTTGACTATTTGAGGGAATCATATATACGTGAACCTCTTACACACAAAAAACAACACATACGATACACAATGATTCATTTCATGCATGAAACTACACATTACAGTTATCGCACATTGCGTATTTCACATTTCCAAGCACATTCTTCTACACATTACACATCCTATGCATCTTTGATATCTTCCTCTTACATCTACTAGGCATCTTAGCACTTTTCTATTTATAACCATTATGCATATCACATGCCTATATAACATCTTCTTCTTGTTACACATCATCATAGATTGAAAGGTCACTTTATTCATCCTCTTCTTCTATACATATAACACATTTTATGCTACACACTATACACATCTTCACCATCATATAACTAGTGCATATACCATACATGAATACATGCTTCATCTGTGCTTTCCACATGTAGTCACACAATCTATATATTTTTTGTTGAACATCATATCACTTGACACATTCAACACCTATCTTTTTAAGCATCACAATTTCAAAGAACATTGTATACTTTCCTTACATTATTGATGTTTTATCATCCTAGCACATAATACCCTTCATCTTCTCTAATCTACAATCCTACCATTACACAGGCATACTACCTTATGATGCACTTTAGTTCCATGGTTCATACTCAATTGTTGAAGGTCTAATATCTTAATGCACCTCACTTCCTCATTTCACTACATTAATTTATCCGCTTGATCTTCCTAACATCAATCAATCAACCATTATATCACCTATCGTTACTATTTTGAAATTCACAATTTAGTGTAACATATCATCCACTCATATTTTGATTTACGATTTATGATAAATAAACATGATTTCTAGCATCCTATTTATACATCTCATGATATTTTATTTATGCTACATCATCACGCTTTTTACATCTTCCTCACATTTCTTATGATATACAATTTAGGCTAATCATAACATATTTCCCACCTCATTTTCATACATACTTCAGCATCAATATTCATCTTCATAACATAATCCCGCACATCAACATCCACCTTTATCGTCAATCAACATCTTTCTTGGACAACACATTTCAAACCATTTCCCGATGACAACTCTCATTTATGTTCATTCTTAACTGTTGAAGGGTCATAAATAAATAACCTCATTGCATACATACACATCCACTCAAGGAGCACAAGTTCTCCTATCATTCACTGCATACCATTCTATCTCGTCCACAACATATTACATATCTTGGTCACATTTACTCTTGCTTACATTTAATTTTCCATGCAAATTTTATTACACATGCTAGATATATATCTTATATTTCATTATCTTTATCATACATACATGTTTGTTCAATTTTCCTTTCTAGTTTGTGATCACAGGTTATAAAAATCTATTACACGCATCATAGATGCTTGGCATAGTACCTATTATCAGCCCCAAAATACGAGATCCTCGGGGCATCCACTTTCGTACACTATAGGTGTTATTGTTTCATTTCATTATCATATTATACGTGCTTTGACATACTTTTATATTTCTAACATGACTAATGGGTAATTCATGTGCAACATTTGTATTACAAGTCTATTTACCCTCCATGGTTTTCTGTTACATTATCTAGTTTTTCTTATCATTGTTTGTCACTCTTCTGTTTTTGCAGGATTTTCCATTTTTCTTGTAATGCACACTTGTCTTCTTACTACCACTATGACCTTTATTTTCTTGTGACATCGTGAGTGATGTCCCATATTTTCAACCTAATTTTTTCATAGTCTACATTTTCTTCTTGCGTGTTTACTGACGTCTTATCTTATAAATTTTCCACTTAGCTTACATTTTTTCTTATACATGCATGTTTGTCTTTTCTTGTACTAACACTTGTCTCCTAGCCACTTTGTTTATGTGTGCCTTATTTTCTACCAAGTATATTCCCTTCCCCCTGAAAGACATAATTTCATCACAATAGTCAGTCCTCTTTTGAGCCGCATACCCCTTCAATGACATCGCATGAACCCCAATTGGGGAGGGCACCATATGGGAGAATTAGTCACCCTAAACAATGTCATACAAAACATAGTATCACTACAACACATTTATCCATTTCAAACAAGGATTATAATAAAATTTGGGTCCTTAGCACAACAACCTTTCCTGGATGCCTAAAACAAGGGGAAGTTATATAGCAATTGGTAGTTCAACATAGTCTCCAGAAATCCAAACACAATGAATTTTACAAGGAAGACATTCCTTAGCATGTTTGTTTATACACACCATCTGCAGTGGTGTTCTACATTGAAGGAAATATTTAAATGTTGGAGGATGACCCCAGACTATTCTCCATACACTACTTCCATTTCATTAGAGTGAGATCTCCCGAAAAAATCATACGTCGACATCATCTTCATGATCCTTTCTACACCCTTTTTTCTCATCATAGATCAGGTGCACATGTTCATTTTCCACACTTTAATCATTTTTACATACTTTCATCACACATATTTTTTACATATTTTGATATATACATATATATTTAACTACTTGTTTGATTTCTATTTTGCAAGTTCACCTATATGGGAAGTGGTATTCAATATTAATGAAAATTTCACACACATCAACATCGACATCAATAATATGAAAATCATGACATCTACACATGCATTTCCACCCTAGGTTCATTTTCATCACTTTTTGCACTTTCTCCTCCTTAGCATCCATGCTTCACATTTTTATCATTCCACACTTTGTCTAGACCCTCGATATGTTGTTCATCATCGATCTACATGGTTATCAGGTACACATATCTATATACTTTATGTTACTAAGCATTCTCCTCGCCAACATAAAGTAGGGGAAAATATAGACACAAAATCACACACTTTGGGTAATTATCTATTCCTGATTGCATACTACTATTTATATGATTCCTAAGTAAGAAAAGTTCTAACTAACCCATGTCTTGGGCCACCTTTCATTTTCTTTTATTTCACCTTTCAGTCTTTCACCCTTATTTGGTCAGTCTTCTTTTTCATACTCTGACTTTTATCATCCTGGACACCAGTGCCCAACCAGAATTCCAAGGCCAGGCGTCCTTGTGCCCTCTAGGTGCCCCTAACCCATTTATACTTTATTCTCACTTTTAGGTCCTTTATAGCCATTTGAGCATCTTATATTTTGGTAGTCGGCCTTTTCTGGGTTAATTATGAAATTCAAGGAAAGGAATCATATAAATATAAATTCATGTGATAATAATAAGGGACCAAACACTAAGCACTGTCTATCACCACCCAAGGTTGTATCCATTAAGGAATCTATGAGCTCCATTGAATCCATATATATCCATCAAAAGGGACACAAGGGTTGGTTTTTTGCATCACACTTCATAGAAGGGAATTTCATTTGATTCAATGCACACATTTATTATACTCTACATCTATCTACTTGCTCGATATCCAAGTGCGACATGCACAAGATCATCCTAAGGCACAATTTTGCACACACACAAAAAGAACTACATTGGGTCTGAAATGTATTACAACACTAAGTTTTAATTTCACCATTGTGAGAGCTGAGGACAGTCAGACCCCTCCTTTTACATATTTCATTATTAGGATTTGATTTCTGTTTGAGGGTTTTGTAAGTTCATTCTTCATTGTAGGTTTATAGTGACTTTGGAAATCTTGGTGTGACCTCGAAGAGACCAAAGGGGACTAAAGGTGAAAACCTTGCAACACCTTAGAAGAGGTTTTCTGATCATTTCTGTGGACTTAGGTTCTTAGAAATACGTCGAGGGAACCCATGGGCGCTCTTGTCCTTCTCTAGGCACCCAATCTATCCTTTTCTTCTCATTCTACATTTTTCTAGGTCTCTATGCAACACTCCTACCATTCTTTTCACTTGGTAATCATTTTGGTACACTCTAAATTTTACTATGAACTAGCTAAGTCATCTTATTCCTTTTTGTACTTAAGGTTTTTACATGTCATTGCTTAGTTTTTTGTGGTATATTGTTGTACTTAATTTATCATTCATTCACTGCAATCTGTCATTCAGATTAGGCTTGTGTATTTACATTTTGGCAGAATCAGTTCTACGCAGAAGGGGGTTGTGTCAATATGAGGGGAATGGATATTAATTTTACTAAAGAAAATATTACCGATGCCATGGGTTTATCCTTGTAAGGCCTATAACATTTCAAGGAAAAAACTAAGTGGATGCACGAAATTACTACCTTCTTTGGGCCCAAGGAAATAATTCTTATGTACAATGATGGTATAGCTAGAAATTGTATGCCTAAGCGTTAGCCTGATGTGTATATGGTTGTTATGAAATACCTTACTTTGGAAGGTAAATTCATAAATATTTTCTCCTATATTATTTCCATCCTCAATTATTTACATTAGCAACCAGGTTATGAGCCTCCCCTTCTCTCTTCTGATATCTCTTACTACTTCCATCATAGATTTTCAAAATGATAGCATGGAAAACCCATTACACCATTGTTTGATTTTACTACTATATCATAATGGGAAGCCTATGGTTACGGACCAACCCAAAACTAAAATGGTTGTGGATTTGGATGACAAAACCCTATCTGACAGATTAACCTAGATTAAAAAGGGTGGTTCTTGAGATAAACATGATGGATTGGTTATGAACACTCTCTGTAACCTTAAATAGGGAGATAATGCTTTAGGGGTGAGTACTTCCATAAAGGAGAAGGATAAGTATATAGTGGATTGGGAAGTCATGGTTTTGAGGATTGAAAAAACTATTGACATGATTGTCCTCTTAAATAGGAACCTTGTCCAAAATATTATGGAGTGCCAAAGAAAAATTAATGTGCAAAATAAGACAATTGGTGGGCTTAACGCTGAAATGGTTATACAGGAGCAGAGAATCTCCATTCTCTAGGATCAACTTGTTAAGAATGAACTTACTGTTAAGAAAAATATGTAAATTAAGATGAGAAGTTCTGAGATTGAAGCTGAAGGTAATGTTCCATGTGAGCTTTATGGTATAAGGCTTATCATATCCTAGGAAGATGATCAAGGAGGAGCTGAGCACAAAGGACCTAGCGTTAGGACTAGAAGAAAGGCCTCCTCTAGTAAAGCTAATTGATTTTGAAACTTTCGTTGCACTTGTGTTTGGGGTTCTGTTGGTTTTATCTTGGTTCCATGGATTTTAATAATGTATTATCATAAAAAAAATCTTATGTAGACATTTTAAGGGTGGTTATTTTCTCTGCGGTGTCTTCCTAGTCTAGTATGTTTGACTTAGACCCCTATGTTTTGCTGTGGGGTATATCCTTTTACTCAAATTTTCTTTTTTTAAGGGTTTTTTGGTCCTTTCAAAACCAAATCTTATTTTACCCTATCTAAAAAAAATAAAATTTGAAACATAATCAAATGTGTTTTATTCAAAAATGCAAATGAATATCATCAATAAGAAAAAATCCATGTGATTAATCATTATATTTAAGTGGTGTTCCCTACTCAGGAGACTTCAGTCCACTGTAATAATCAATGTCAAATATGACATTAAATATAATGAATATGACAATAATAAAAAACAACAATCATACTTCTATTAAGACATAAGTTTAGTTGCTACACTTCTTCCATGTCAAGATGAAGATGTCTACATTCTAACAATGAAAAGGAAAATTATCAAAGAGAATGTTTATAAATGAATTGTTAACTAGTCATATGTCAATGAATGCACAAAGATTTGGCACACTTTATGATATTGATGGGATGGATTTGGGTGTGTTATGTGAGAAAGGAAGTCAAGATTGTAAGTATTACGAAATTAACATTAATTTTGACATCGAACACTTTTGTGGGTGTTCATGGGCCTACATAGAAGGGTTGGTTATTGTTGTAATCTCCATAACATAATTTTATCTAAATTTTATAAGATTGTGATGTTTGTGTTGTATAACTCAATTTAATGGTGGTGTTGAACTACATTAATTTTATAGATATTTTCATTATAAAACTCAATATAATGGGGTTTAGTCACAAGTTTAATTGCGTATATTTTCTTCTTCATCCTTTCTCTCTCCTCTTTTAAGGATTCACAATCCACGAAAAACCATTTAGTTACCTTTAAAACACCTTTTACTAACCCAATTCATACAGTCCTCTTCATTATTTCTTGTAATTCCTTTTATGACTCTTAAATCTTCATTTATTAAAAATATTAAATTCATAATAGTTGGTGGGTTTGGTATACAGAAACACATAAACTCTAATGTACCATGATTGTTATTGCAATGATCAAGTGTAACCCAATAATGGAATTGGAAATCATATTAACATAGTTGTTGATTGATTGAACGATATGTTTTATTTCCCTTCTTTCCCCTATCCTCCTACATGACTTCATAATACCAAAATAATGTGAGCATTATCAAATTACTAATACAACTTTGAAAACCTTATTCATTCAAAACATCAAACATTATCTGTTAGGTTTGGTTTAAAGAAATAGCTAAAAAAATTAAATTAATATGCCATAACCATTATGCCTAAGGGGTTTATTATGCAATGATGGAAGTGACCATCTTTTTAACAATAACATAGATATCTTAAATGCATCTATCTAAAATATACCGAGAGATATCTCTAGGTGTATTTTAGATAGATGTATTTAAGATATATATGCTAGTTTTTAAATATAGAATTATATTTATTAAATTTTAAGTACAAATATAAAACATTTCTTTATATTTTTTATTGATAAAACACATTCAAATGAAAAAATAAAATAAAACTAACATAAAATAATAATACATCTAAAACTAAAAACTAGAATAACACTAATCTAAAAGTAAAAATACATTTAAAAACTAAATATAATATAACACTTATTCAAAGTTATTATTTATTCAGCACTAATTATCTTCCACTAAAAATAAATACAGTTAGGTACATGTAAAAGTAAATAATAGATTTAAAAGTAAAAAAATAAAATTAATATAGATTAATTATCTTGAATATAATTCCACAATAATATCCCCGCACTATTATTTACCAATTCACACTTGTTATCTTTTACACTTTTCAAAAAACTTACTTCCATGTATAAAATTTATAAAATCATATATTTATTTTATTTATTAAACTTTGAGTCGGAATTTACAAATAAATTATTTTAACCATTAAATATTAGTCAGCAAATAAAATGTTTTTTCAATCATTACACTCCTTTCCTGCCACTATAGGAACACCTCTCGGTGTAATAATGTTTAATTTATTTTAGGACGAGTATGTTTGACGTCTTTTCCTTATCCTCTTTTGGTGGATTCATAATCCAAAAAAAACCCGTTAATTTTCTCTAGAAATACCTATTCAATAACAATCCTACATTAGTTTGAAGGTTTATTCTAGGGGATCATATAAACCCCAAAATATCATGATCCATATGGCAATGTAGGTGAAACCATAATGGAAGTGGACCTCCTATTAACATAGTAGGTTGTTGATTACATTAAGAGCACATATTCATTCTCAACTTCCCCTCTCCTCTTTTTGTGGAGTGATAACTCAAAAAAATCTCATTTCATGACTTATAAAGACACCTTACTAGCCCATGTTTGATTTGTGTCTTCAACATTTCACACATTAGTTTGTAGATTTGGACTTAGGCAACATACAAACCCCAATATACTATCATCCTTATACCATTGAGGGTGATGCTAAAATAGAAGTAACCCTCCTTGATTTGTAGTTATTTATTTATTGGGGGATGAATATGTTTTCTTACTCGTTGTTCCAATATCCTTCTTTATGGCTTCATAACCCCAAATAAACCCATGTTAATTATATCTCTAAAGTGTATTTTTGAATTGTTTTTATTCAACTCTAAAAACTTTATTTACTTCAATATATAATTATATTTATTCTAATGGGGGTGATGCTACAATTGGAATGGCCCTCCTACTAATACAATCTCATTCATTCATTATTAAAAAATTCCAAAAAAATTATCCTCATAACATTTTCCTCATTTTGTTATAATTATTGAAATATATATTGTATAAATAAAATAATATTAGACTTCTATGTTGATGAAAACTAAATATTCTATTTATGTACCACACCTATAAAATTTATTTAATGTTATGTTTCTCAATACATTGAATAAAATACAAAAGGTAACTATTATTTATCCTTTAATTGTTGTTTTTTCATTTCATTTTTATGTTTCATGTTTGAACACAACTTTTTTCTCAAAAAAAAATAAAGAAGATTAAGTTGCTAACTTTTCCATATGGAAGATATCATCCAAAAAATTATGGAGAGAGATGTAGGTGATAATGATAGCAAGGAGTGGAAGGCTCAAATCTTGTTTATGTGAAAGGAAAAACCTTGGTCGATATATGAACAAAAAATATTAGTTCGAATTTAAATCGCATTCAAACTTTTGAGAGGTAGTTTAGGGTTTTGCATGCCAAGAACAACGAGTTCATCTACAGTGATAGATCTATTACCATTAACGCATTTATTCAGCCTCTTTTCTAGAGCCAAGCCACTTTGCGGGATATAAATATGACTTCACTCAACTTTAGACTAGTTATTTCAACTGCAACAGAGAGCAGCGATTCTACGAAACATGGCTCCAAGGAAACACCCTCGCAAGTTCATGCCGAAAGTATTCCACGAGGTGATGACACTTCCCCTGATATTGTTTTACCGCTTTTAGAATTTGATTTTTCCTGTAAATGGCTAGAACAATTCTACTTTATAGGGTATTTTGTTGGAAGGACTCGCTCTGAAAGTATGCTTAAATCATGGGTCCAAACTGCTTGGATGATGCATGGTATTAAATTAGATTCTATCCAGAACCTAACCCGTGGTTTTTTTTCCTCCATTTTGCTGATCCTAGTCATGCTTCCCTTTTTTTGCATAAGTAGAAAACTTGGTATGTAAGAAGCTCCCTGCTGGTTTTGTCACCCTGGACCAGAGACTTTGTTGTCTTTGACTAGACATCTCTTAAGGTCCCCATTTGAGTTGAGTTCCCAGAGCTTCCCATGCCTTGCTGGAATTTTTTAGAGCGTATTGTTGTCACTCTCGGCCATGTTATATACATAGAGCCAACTAGGTTCTTTGAATATCATCTGAAAAAGAGGGTTTGCATAGAACTGGATCTTTCAAAGGACATGAAAGAATCCATTGCCATCCAGGTTGGTGATTTTTAGTTCACTCAGAAGGTGGTATACATCAATCTTCTGAATACTTGCTTTTGTTGTCAACCTTCTGAGTATAAAATTCAGGATTGTCCCTTATTGGCCACTCACCAAGCCACTTCAAATCCTTTGGGAAATCCTCACCCTTAACCTGAAGAGGATAGCTGACACACAGTGGGTGGTGGAAAAGCTAGCAAGAAAAAGGCCACCCCCATTGGTCCTTTGCAACATGGTTCAACTATTCAAGCCAGAAAGGCACTTCCAAATGCTTCCAGCTCAGCTGCAAAGAAACCTTCGGATACCAAGTTACCTCTGGTTCATATGAAGGTAATGGCTAGTAGTATGGTCAGTTCTTCAAGCAAATTGGCACCTTTGGCCTCAAACACTTAGCTTGCTCTTTTGTAGAATGAGGGTGGTCTTCAACTGTTACTCGTTTCTAAGAAATTTGTTTCTCCATGAAAGCAAGTGGTTCGGCATTCTCATATCCCTCCTCGTGAGAATGAGGAAGGGGAGTATAGCCCTAACAACAAGTAGGCTACTCAACTATCTATTTTTTTGTAGTTAACCAGAAACAGTTTTTGTAGAATAGTTTTGGGGCCTTTGATGATTTGAGTGAGCTAGACTAAGAAATGCATCTGGGAAATGTTTCCTCATGAATTTCTACTCATGGAATGTTCAAGGTCTCACAAAATTTACTCACAAATACATAGTGTGATATTTTAGGAAATAGTTCTTGGATATGCATATTCTGTGTTCGTAGGAAATCAAAGTTATAGGTTATTTACTTGATCCTATCACCAAGACTATTTGGCCTAACAGTTTACCTTTCCCTAGAAACCATGTTACTGGCAGAGGTTGAATGATCATATTTGTTTCTTTGAAGTGGCAGCCGCATTACATCAATCATGGATGTGATCTTGACAACCGTATTCTATGGGTGCTATTCAATATTGAAAATATCTCCTCTGGGATTATAAATGTTTATGGGCCTAATGACGTGTCAGAAAGGACGTTGCTTTGGTGGTGGGTAGCTGATGACCTTCCAAATTCTCACTAGTTAATCAATGGGGATTTTAATATGGTGGAGCATCCCAACTATAAAATGGGCCTTTTACCCATGAGGTGGTCAGCTGGCAAAAGGGAAGCTTGGTTTTACATGCGTAATAAATTTGGGTTTTATGACCATAATTATTCCCATCACACTAGCATGCTGCCATGGTAGACTTGGTCTAATCTTAGAAACAACCAAGATCAGGTTTTTAAAAGGCTTGATCGTGTCATGATCTCTTTACATCCTTTCTTTAAATTTTCTATTTGTTATTCTCTTCTGGTGGAAGCGTTGCCATTCATTGTTCTTTTTTACCACATTCTGATTTGGTTCCGTATTGAATGGACTTTTCAATTGCCAAAAATTAAAAAGACGTAGTTTTATTTAAATACTACTTTACTACATCATGACCCCACTTTGGCACACATCTGCCAAATTTGGAACCTTACACCTCGCCCTCTTGGTAAGGCGGGTTGGATAAGTTGGTGGAAAGACGCTATAATTTAGCTCACTAAGTTTCTTTGTATGTATGGTGTTCAACTCACTAATTTCTAGCGACAGGCCTATTCCACTACCTCCACTGAGCTGAGCTGCTCGACGGTGGCACTCGAGTAGGCTCCTTTCAATGTGGATCTACAACTCCAAGTTGCTAAATTGCGGTAAAAAATCTGCATTGTTGATGATTACATAGCTCGGGGGGTAGATTAAAGCTTGGTTGTAATGGCTTAAAATTGGAGACCGTAATGTACCAAAGAATTTTACCAGCGGCTCAAAGCTAAGCACATGAACCAACAAATTTCTACCACTGTTTATGTTGGTGTTCAGATTTCAGACACTCCTTAGATGGTCCAAGCCTTTGTTAGGCACTATGTCCAAGTTTTCAAAGTGTAGGAAGAGTCTCCTAAGAGAAAATTCACACTTGCTGAATGTCTCTCAGTAGTTCTGTGCAAGCTTTCACCAGCTCACAGAGTTGTCTATGACAAATTGCTTACTCTTGAGGACTTATATGAAGTTATTTCCTTTATGGCCAATGATAAAGCTCTTGGAATGGATGGATTCCCTTGTGATTTTTACAAATCCCTTTAGGACATGGTTGGCTAGGATCTACTGCAAGTCTACCTCGAGGCTCTCCACTCAGGGTCCCTCAGTACCCTTATTAATCAGGGTCACATAAAGTTCATCCCTAAATTAGGATACCCAGAGCTCATTTGTAATTGGTGGTCGATTACCTTGCTCAATGTTTCATACAAGATCATAGCTAAGGCTTTAACTCTTTAACTTTTTCCCATCTTGCACGTTATCGTCAATCCTTAGCAGAGTGGTTTCATATAGACCAGGCACATTCTGGATAATATTTTGGTTATCTGGGAAGGTATGGATTGGACAAGAACCTCCTAAACATCCAGCCATTTTTGTCAAAATTGAATTTGAAAAAATCTTATGACAGGATTGAATGGAATTTCATCCTAGCGATGCTTGAAGTGCTGGGCTTCAGTTCAGTTTTCATTGCCTCTGTCAAAATTTCCTTTTCTAGATGCCATGGTCTCTCTATCTATTAATGGTCATACTTCCAAGTATTTTGGGATCTTTCACTCTATTAGACAAGGTATCCTTTATCGCCTACTCTTTATGTGCTAGCCACTGAAGGTTTTGGGTTCCTCCTTTCCCATGCTCAGGATCAAGGGTTTGTGAGGGGTATTCAAATCCCTTCTACAACTCCCCTTCAGATTGTCAATGAGAATTTTGCAGATGACTATTTCCTCATGCTCCTAGAGGAAGAAGAAAATATCAACAATGTCATGAAATGTTTAGACACATATTGTTTAGCTTCAAGTTCCAGTATCCAATGAAGAAAGACCCAGTGCTTCAGGAAATCTTTTCTCCCCAACTCTAGTTGGATGAATCGTTATGACTGGAAATATATCTAGCATAGAGAAATTTTTAATTTCTGGGCATTCCCTTTGCTTTCGATGCTTCTCCCAGTCATCTTTGACAATATGTTATTGACATGGTTTCCTGCAAGTTGGAGTACTGGATTACTAAACCCCTGTTCGCTGGTAGGAAAATTTCAGATTTGCTCCAAGATATTGGCCACCACACATGTTTATTATTCTTCATGTTGTGTGTCGGCTAAAGCCTCTTACAAGACATTGAAGAAACTCCTCAGAGATATCCTTTGGGCTAGTCCGGAGTTTGGCAAAGGCTTTCACAGAGTTGCCTGGGAATATTATTGTCTCCCTAGGGATTCTGGAAGTCTTGGTCTGACTAACATTGACCACCAGGGTTCTACATTGGCAGCCAAGTGGATCATTCGGGCCTACACTAGCAATGAAGCTTGGAAACTGCTGATTCGCAACTATATTTTTCAAGTCTCCCCTCAAGAGCAAAAAACTTGGCAAGGGCTATATTTTCACAGTCCTTCTCATTATCAAAGCCCCGGTTAAGGTTATGGGCACCTTTGTTTTCAAAATCATATGGAAAGCTTGGGAGTTAATCAAACCCTTTGTAATCTGGGAAGGGGATGGTTTCAAAAATGGACTATCCATTAATGACCACATCATTTGGTGGTCTCCTCTCATCAATTTTCATGATGTGCCACTTGCCCAAGTCCCTGGGTTCATGCTCTTAAGTTGTATCGTCGAGGCTTGTGCACTCTTAAAGACATATTTTGCAGCCAAACCAGATTACTTCTCACTTGGCCTTAAACTAAAGCCAAGTTTTGGCTTGCTTTAGCTGACAGAGAGTCTTATCAGGAAGTTCTTGATTGCATTCCTGCCGAGATGCTTCACAAAGTTGGTTTCGTAATCTCTCATGGCCTTGGTGGAAGGATTGGAAATGGTTTCCCGATACCCCTTTTCTTAAAGTACTCCCCAGGAAAAGGTTATGCTCTGATCACCCCCAGGTTGCCAATGGTGGCCTTGCTTAACTCTAGAGTGGTCCATCAATTCTGGATGGTCATCCTGGGAAGCTAGATTTCATACCGTTTTGAAAGTAATCATTCAACCCCAAGCTAGCCTGTTTCGCTTGGTGTCTGCTTTATCAAGGTATCCCTCTTGGGCATAGATTATCTCATTACATGATTGATCCTTGGCTATGCCCTTTATGTGGGAACATTGAGACGCTCATACATCTGTTCTAGTACTACCCAAAACCTCAATCTATTTGGGCTTGGATCCGATAATTTCTTTTGGATGCTTAGAATTGCTCCATTTTTTGGCAACATGCTTTGCTAGGGGATTTTATTTCCATTCACCATGCTTTTACACAAGTGTGGCATAATTTCATAGTGGAGATCCTTTTTTTATATGGAAAGAACGCAATTATGTTGTTTGTTGCTAATTTCATAATTTCTTGCATTCTTTCGCATTATGAAACGGCCATGCTTATCTCAAATGTGTTCTTACAGATCTAGGATCAGGCCCGCAAGGTCGACGCCTAGAAGTGCAGCACCTTCAGACTCTTCTGGATCATTGGGCCAATGCTCTTTTACATTATGGAACGGGAGCCCCCTACCTCCCCTTATGGGAGTGTTCGTTTCAAGAGGGCATCGTGGTCGATGGCCAGTCGGTTGACCGTGCTCATCATCATCACTCTCCCAGGCGGAAACCTGAGCATCGGCATAGCCATATCAACCATGGTGGTTGGGTTGGGTCCCTGCATCGTTCCAAGTAGTACAGTGGTTGGGGCTCCTACCCACCACTCTTTGTATCCTATACAGAGGGATGGGTGGGATTCTAGCAAAGTCCCCAGATTGGCTCTTGCCATTTCTCCTAATCAGCAGGATGACAAAGATGAAGAAGTTGCTTCAGGTTGGCCACCCCTTCTAGATGGCAACGATCTTCCTGGGTAGTAACTTGGAGGATAAGGGGCCTCCACCACCCCCTGCCTCTATGTTTTCTGTGGCAGCCTAGTTTTTTTTTTCCTTCCATTTTCTGGCATTGTTGTTATGTTTGTTGTTGCCCCTTGGGCTTGAAACTTTAGTCTCTTAGCCATCGGCCTAGTTTGATCGTGGGGGTCTGCCCTTTACCACCCATATTTTTTGTGGATACGCTGTAATATTTTATAAAGTAATATAGACTATTTCATCAAAAAAATATTAGTTTGATGTAACAAACTAAAGAATGTTTCAAAACAAAAATAATAGGGAAATTGATAAAATATTCATTTATCTTGGTTAACACAAAATATTAGTGAAATCGATAAACTATTCATTATCTTCTTTATGCATGAAAGTCACATAAAATTTAGGGAAGATGTAGAAACATTGGAAAAACATTTATATTGAATTTTACTATCATTCTTTTTTTATTTACAAGCAAATAAAAACATGCATATTACATAGATTGGATTTGATGGATTTTTTTCTATGTATTACCACTTTGATATTAATTATCTTTTTTAAAAATACTATTAAATATATCTATTTTATTATAGAAATATATTATATATGTGTGGACCATTTATTATTATATGATTATTTATTTTTAGTATTATATTTAGTAAATTGAAAGTTATGCAAATATTAATATTGGGATAGAAATATAAAAGTAATTATATATATATATATATAATATATATGGGGGTTAACATTATATTTTTACGCCGAAGGCGTTTTCCCCCGTGGGAAAAGGCTTTGTGGACATTCATGGGGAGTGTGTCAAATTCGACAGCTTAAATGACTGTTTTGCTATTTTTAACAATTTTATTTTTTGTTTTTCTAACAATTTTGATTTTTTGATTTTGCATTCTTCTTTGGCTTTATTATTTTTAAATGTTATTTTATAGCTTTTGCATTTTTTAACAATTTTGCTTTTGCTATTTTTAACAATTTTGCTTTTTACTTTTCTAAGTATTTTACTTTTCTGATTTTGTATGTTGCTTCAGCTTTACTATGTTAAAATTTGACGATTGTTTCAACATTTTTTCATTTAGATTAAATTTGACAGGTGTAATGACGGTTACGACAACCTTTTTGACGTTTTTTATTTTTCCAGCTATTTTTAACAGTTTTGCTTTTTCATTTTCACATGCAATAGGCTTTAAATACTCGTCTCATCCAAAAGTTTGTCCATCTTTTGTGACGTGTTTTATTGCTATTGGTATTCTACAAACGTAGTTCTTCAGGTATGTCTATTTTTAATTTGACTGATTGCATGTTCAGATTAGGGTTCTAAATTTTGTCTCTCTGAAATTTGTTTTCATTGCGAGATGACTCTCACCTTCCATGGTGTTGAAATTGTAATTAGCTAAATGTCAACAATAAAATTAGCTTCTCATTCCTTGGTCATTGCATTCGCTACAAATTTTGAAACTATTGTGGACCGATACTCTAAACTTTTGGACGGTTGAATCTCCTTTTCTTCATTGCCTGATAATTTTCAATTTCTATGCTCTGTAATGGTTAATAGCTAATGGGGAAGGGCAACGAAATTTTACCTACATTTAACTGCTTTAATATATTCAGGAGTCAAGTACCTTTGTCCTTCAATCTCTTACTTCCTAATTAAAGGTTCTTAATAATGGAATTCAACCAACTGATATTGTATGGGAGGTAGTTGATTGATGATCTCGGGTTTACAACTCACCTAACAAGCTTATTTATGAATTTGTTTAAGTTTCTTATATAGGGGAAATGAAGAACAAAGAAATACTGGGGTAATTTTCTATGAGATGAGCTTTTTAGAATCCCTCAATTTAAGTTTCTTAATGAGCCCGGGCCATTTGAAAATCCAACCTTTTGAAGGCTTCATCTCAGTATATATGTGGTAGGTTGTATTATACCACATTTTTTCCAGAGATAACCACTTATGCCACTGATTTTGCCTATCAGAAACAAAGCAACATAGGTAACCTTCTATACACTTATTAATGATCTTAGTTTGAGCATCTGTTTGCGGGTGATATTTAGAGCACATGGCTATGGGAATCTCCACTTTCTTGTACAGCTCTTCAAGAAATTGCTGGTGAAAAGAAATTCTTGGTTGCTTACAGTCACCTTTGGAAAACCATGGAATATTTACACATTGTCAATATAAGTTTTTACCAACTTTGGTTTTTCTCATTCCAATAAAATGGGCTTATTTATGCAAACATTCAATCATCACATAGATTTTATCATAACAATCAAATAACTGGAGACCACATCTAAAATCCATAGATACATTTTAAACTTTTCCAAATTTTGTTGAGGGGTGTTTGAATTACATTAATCCCTAGAGATGGGACATTTTCATATCTTGTGTCGTTGAAAACTATCACATTCTACAACGTATCTTTATATGCTTTTTAAATCCTTTCAAATAAAATGTCACCTTACATTGTAATAGTTTTAAAGAATCTTATATGTTTACTACTAGAGAATTGCGAGGTTACCTTTAGTACATGTTTGTTTGAATTTAGAGGAAGAGGTAAATAAGTGTGGCTTATGAACCATAGTATGCCATTTTTCAATGTGAATTTAAGATACTCACAGATCTTATCGATAATTTTTTGACATGTACAAGATCCCAAAGATACAATCATGCTACAATATCCTAGATTGTGGTCTCGAATATCCTCTTAATACAACCACAATAGATGTGCTAGAAGACTTGTTTGAATCTGATTTTGGATTTAGAACAACTCTTTTAAACCATTTTCCTTGTAAAACCATAGTACTCTAAAGATGTATTTTTAAAACTTAGGACTTATTTTTC
Organism: Taxus chinensis; assembly: GCA_019776745.2. Classification (NCBI taxonomy): domain Eukaryota; kingdom Viridiplantae; phylum Streptophyta; class Pinopsida; order Cupressales; family Taxaceae; genus Taxus; species Taxus chinensis. Next base: position 366,094,764 of record CM034148.1, read on the forward strand.
AGCTGAATTGGCTGGTTGATAAAAGAGTATGTGTGAGATTACAGCACTTAACTTCTCTTTTAACGGAAAATTGAAAAAGTTGAAAATGTAGATAAAACATTTAAATAAAAGGTTCATCTATCTTTCTACACTTACAAATCAATCACACCCATTATCAACACCAATACAAAAGTAATAAAAATCCCTCTAAACAAATAACATCTACCGTTCGGTGTTCACATTGCATTGTATACATGTGTGAATAGTAGAAATTGTTATATATATTTTTATAGGTTTACTATCACCAAAAAACCACACCTCCAATTTTCATGCCTATGTGAAATGAGAAAACTGATGTTTGCGGTAACATGAAGCACTCTCGCGTTGTGGACTTGCGGGATGGAGTGATCCTCTAGAGAAGGATGGTTCCTATACCTCATCCTAGCATAAATTACTTCTAAGGAAGAAAATGTGACTATGTACTCCTAATCTAAGAATTCAAAGGAACTAGAGAGAGAGGGAGGAGAGCATGTGAAAATCACGAACATCCTAACTATATATGCGATAGTTAAAAAACACCAAGAAAAGGGGTAACAGATCTGTTGAGGGAGAATAAAGAAAGAAAATGGAGTTGGGAGAGGCCCAACCCATGTGACAAAAACCCAAATCTTTATTAGCCACTAAATATCCATGAAACAAAAACATCCTGCACCGGCAAAGAGGAAATACATGCACAGAAAAAAAAAAAAAAAAAGGACAAGGGAGACAACCAAACAATGCAAGGGTTGAAAGAACATCACGGAACACAAATTTTATTGACATCTTAGAATATGCCAATCCATCACATTGTTGA